>CAJUYI010000262.1:160619-187493 GCA_910591695.1 Galerucella pusilla | reverse complement strand
AGAACAGTCTCGTTATTACCTGCGAAAGAACATTTCTAGAAAGGTCGTCGCATTCATCGTTTGCGACAGGACCGGCTTCGGAATTAGTGAGTTCGTAACAATACTTTTTCTTTTTCATAAGGTCAGTCAGTTTCTTATATATTGAAAAGAACTATACTCTTTTCACTAGGTTCACTAGGTCCTTCACGTGAAGATCAAGTTTTACTAACGGCATTCTGGGTTGATAAATCATCTTGAATTTTCCAAGTTAGGTGTCGGATACATAAAAAACTTGAAAATTAAAATGTTTCAATTAAAATACCTGTTGGTCCACCCGACTGACACGCTTGTGATGGATCTGAAAAAAATTTATTTACAACGAACGACTGGTTTGTCACTGTTTATTGATTATACCAAGTTTGAATATTTTAGGTAACGGTAATTTTAAATAATTTGAAGAAAACTCATATTAAGACGTCTTCTCCAAAGGGCTGTAGTTCCCTTAGGAAGCATTTTCGGATTAAGGTAATTTGAGCTAAATCGACTTGAAATTACCTCTAATAACTGTAGTTTCCGTTTGGCAGGAGAGTTTCTGGACAAAAATGTATATTAACGCAAATCGAGTCAAAAAATCACTAGTAATGTTAAACATAGCATCAGTGTTTTTCATAATACCCATAGAATACCGAGAATTTAAACTTTTGTTTTCTAAAAACAATATCAATTATTTATAACGCATAAACACGGATATGCTCCGTGTTTAATTTCTAACGTTATATTGTTTGTGCTGTTGAAACAATAACTGTCAAACATATCAAATTATTTTTTATTTTATAATGGGCACGTTTTTTTATTCATCGGTAGATCCACCAATCGACCAACTGCGTTTTTATATCCATTGGTGGATTGTAGATTGAAGAAATGACGCGTTCATTTATTACTGTTGCATCAACCAAAATTGCAAACCACTGCACCGTTGTATCAAGGTGGTTGATAAATTTGGTGGTTTACAAAATGACAGCTTAAACTCAAAAAACCAACGATGTTTTGAAGCGGTCAAATAAATGAACGAATTAATAGAAATAAATTTGAAAAGTGGTAACAAGGTATTGACGGTGCTATTAACAGCGTCAGAAATTGAAAAAATTTCAAGTGGAACTGTATTTTGTCGTATTTAATAAAATTAACAAAATTAACTTAATATTAACATTGACATGAAATTGTTGAAATATAGATGAATTATTATATAGAAAATGAACTATCTTGTCTTTCTAGTGTATTGTTTGCGTTATTTTATGTAACTAACTTTTTGAAAAACCACTTGTTTTGTCGGTGGTGAAGGTTGAATGCCGGCAGTCAGGCGCCAGCGAAGGGTCGGGAGGTTGGAACCTATTAGAAGCTTTGAGGCGTTGCCAGAGTTCCTTTTTTGTCAATGGATAAAAACCTAAGTTGGCGGAAACAGAACTATCAGATGATACTCCGAGATCTAGAGGCTAAACACAACACTTTTCAAAGTATCTTCATTAATTTTGTAAATTTTTGCTAATAACAACAATCAACTTAGAAATAGATTGTCAGTGGTCAGATGATTTAAACAACAACTGCGTTTTTTTTATGTGCCACTGATGACTCTAACAAGTCGTTGCAGCGGAGACTGATGTCATTCAACCAATGGTGAATAAATGATGTAAAAAAAACGTGGTGATTCTACGTTGAGTACCTACAGTGCTATTCAAAAGTCCCCTCCCCCCCTCGTATCTTTTGAACGGCTACACTTACATCATTAAAATTTGGAGGGTGTTGTAAACTTCTCTACGAATGGTAACAGTACGTAATAGTAATAGATGACGTCACAGTGCCACTCTGGCCAATAATTTTAAATAGTACCTTATATGGCAAGTGATATCTCGTTTGAAAGGCATTGACATTGGCTACATAGTCATATTAATTTTGTTTGGGCTTAAACTAATTTTGACGGATAAATTAAATAAATACCAAAATTATTATTTCACATTTAAATATTGAAGATTTTTCAGTCCTCCTCTGTTTGGTTGTCAAAAAAATTGACGTTTTTAATTTAATAGTATTTGTTGCTTTGCAAAGTTTTTCTAAATAGCTTAAATATTAAATTTTATTATTGTTTAACGAGACGTTTAAGAGTTTACATAGGCAAAATGGTACGTACTCAAGCCGACAAAGTAGCAGCTATCTTAATAATTGGTGAATATAGACAGAATCTCCATGAAGCGGAACGATTATTTAATGAGAGATACCCAGATCGCCCTATCTCGATAACTTATTTGAGGGAGCTTCTTCACAAGTTTGAAGCAACAGGTAGTATTCAAGATGCCAAACGATCTGGTCGACCAACATTTAGTCATCGTCCATAATATCTTCTGTATGTTCCTTGTGGTATATTATTCATTCTTTTTTTAATTTTTTGGGAAATTAAACCACAATATTTTTAAATTCTTTACTTCAACGTTTCGGTAGCGTTCCAGCTACCGTTGTCAAGAAAAATAAGTAGAAATTAAGTAATTTTTTATCCCTAACTGACACAACAGAAAAAATTTAATTTAATTTCTACTTATTTTTCTTGACAACGGTAGCTGGAACGCTACCGAAACGTTGAAGTAAAGAATTTTAAAATATTGTGGTTTAATTTCCCAAAAAATTAAAAAAAGAATCGTCCATAAATTTCAATAAGTCTGCTTACTCTCGCCGGAACCTAAAATCGTCCCCTCCTGTCCTCGCGCATCCCTTGCCCTGCCGGTTTACCTCGAGTGCCCACCGGGTGGGCTAGCTAGTTTAACAGAGTGTCTTCAATTGAATAGTTCGCAGTGTCGATACGAGTTCTACTGAGTGCGCGAAATAAACGTTTTATTTGAACCTAGTTTTTTGAGCATTAAGTACTGTAATAATGGCTTCTCACCGATCTTATTGCTCTGTTGAGAGTTGTGGTACCAGTATTCGTGGCAATAGGTATTTCATTTTTTCGATGACCCAAAGATACTTCAAGGTAATGTATCATACAAATATTTTAATTATACCCATAGGATAAAATGTTTGGAAGTCGTAACGTATAATTTAACTTTGATACTATTTTATATATAATGTCCGAATTATATTTCACAGGTGTCAGCAGTGGAAGGAGGCTTTAGGTTTTATTGAAGAACATAAATATGCAAAATTAACACCAGAAGAAGCCTACAATCGCATTCAAATTTTTATTTGATAGTACAGGTGAAATTTTAGTATATATTCAATAGTAAGGCACAAAAAGTTTCAGAGGTGGTACTCAAATAATTATCTGTTATTATTTTTATAAAATTCGGTCATAAATAATGCTTAAGATTTTTATTTCATTTCTAGAATTAATGCTGTTGGAATTTTGTTTATATGGATTTCTCACCTTATCGTTTTTTTCCTTTGCGAGAATTTTAGTTTGGTCATAGTTAAATGCATGTCCTGTTTGTTGTCTATGATGTGAGAGTGCTGTTACATCTGTTTTGGAGTATTTGTGAACTTGTAATCTTTTGCAGATATTGTTTACTCTGTGTACTGGAGCAATCTTGGCAAGGAATTTGATACACTGTATGTGTTTGCTTGTGTTTATTTATTTTTGGTTTAATTTTTGAGAAAAATATCTTGTTGGTGTCAATCAGTTTGTGGGAAATTGATCTTTTTTCCTTTTGTGTTATTTTGCTTATTTTTTCTGAGAGACCATTCACGTAGGGAAGCGAAATATAAGTATTGGATTTTTTTATTAGTTTGGGAGTTGTTATATTATGGAATGAATTCGTTTATTGATAATTTTGTTAGTAAATTGTTGTGGGTAGTTGTTTTCTGCTAGAATGGTTTTAATTTTCTTAAGTTAGCTTCTCTAAATTTAGGATAGCTCAATAGCTCTATCAGTTAGATTATTTATTACGCTTTTTTTGTGACATAGTGGCGCATTTGAATAAAAATTTGTGGATCTATGAGATGAGATGTATATATATATAAACATATTTAGGTTATTAGCTATGTATCTATGTAATTCATTATTCAAATTATTTTAATACTTATTATGTTACGTTATGTTAAATTATGATACGAAGATATGTATTTTTATGCAAACATGTATGTATGTATGTATGTATGTATGTATGTATTCATAAATAAATATTCGTGAAATTTACTGTTTCAACTCTTACTCTGTGGAATCTACTAATTTCTTTGTAAATTAAATCAACTGTTCCCAAATAATTCCATAATATATTAGAATTACCATTTTTTTAATATATTGTGAAGTTATCTGAAAACAGTTGGTTTCATTTACAAAGAAATAAATATTCATAAGTATTAAATATTATCAATATTTAACGCCTGTCCCTCGTAGACATACTTCCGAGTAAACATATTGATCACGGTGCCGATTGACCCCCGTATAACACATTTTTGCTGTTATCTGCATGATTTATGACCGATCACAAAAAACGCGGTACATTTCAACAACTTCAAAGGAGTTACCAGACTTATTGAAATTTATGGACGGTGATTTAGTGTTGATGAAAAAATTGATATAGTTGCTGAAATGGTAGTAAACCCTACTTCCTCTTCAAATAAAGTTGCGTCTATCTGTGAAATAATTAAAAGTACAGTACAGAGAGTATTGGCTAAAAATAAATTTCATCCATACAAGTTAAAAATGGTGCACCACCTTTCGGATGACGACCCCGACAGAAGACTCGAATTCTGTGAATGTATGACAAATAAAATTAGTCAAAACCCACATTACACAAAAACAATTTGTTTTAGTGACGAAAGTACTTTTTGCCTCAATGGAAATGTGAATGCACAAAATGTAAGGTATTAATAAATAATAAAATTTATTTCCAACAAAAATAAACATTACAGTTTTATACGATGTTAAAAGAAATAGAACGGAAATAAATGAAACTGGAGTGATACAAATCCAGAAAAAGTCTGTTGTTTGGGCAGGTATTTTGGGAAACCACATAGTTGGTCCTGTCATCCTAAATTCAAATTTAAGCGGTGAAGTATATCTGGAGATGATAATCCAGATGAATTCGGCCATCTGGAAATAACATTTCAACAAGATGGTGCTCCTGCACATTATTATGGTGCAGTAAGACGTTACCTGGATGAAGAATATCGAGGTAGAGGGATCGGCCGGCGAGGTCCTATAGAATGGCCACCTCGGTCACCAGATCTGACACCATTAGATTTTTTTCTATGGGGGTACTTGAAATCCAAGGTTTATACTACGGCACCAGATAGCATTGGCGTTTTGAAAGAAAGAATTATTGAAGAATGCAATGCAATTTCAGCTGAGACATTCGAACGAGTACGACAAGAGTTTACTAATAGGATGTATTACTGTCAGGAAGTAGACGGAGCACATTTCGAACACTTGCTATAAGAATCCATTGTTGATATTTGATTAATTAATTTAAAAAAAAAAAATTTCAATAATTTTGGTATTTATTTAATTTATCCGTCAAAATTAGTTTAGACCCAAACAAAATTAATATGGCTATGTAGCCAATGTCAATGCCTTTCAAACGAGATATCACTTGCCATAAGGTCCTATTTAAAATTATTGGCCATCGATTACTATTACGTCACCTGTTACCAGTCGTAGAGAAGTTTATTGTACAACACTTTAATTTCACCCTCCAAATTTTAATAATGTAAATGTAGCCGTTCAAAATATACGAGGGGGGAGGGGACTTTTGAATAGCACTGTATAGTTATTTTCATGATCTAAGATACTGACATGACTTGACTTAGGCTTGAGATGCAATAAAACCATATGATTTTTCGGATTTACCGCACTATGCCTGTCAATTATAATAAGAATAACCCAAATGTCTTATAGAGTTTTCAGGTAATAATTTATTATTCGGCAGCGATATAAATACGACACGGCTAATACTTTTATGGCTTTATTGCATTTCATTATCCCATCTCAGGTCAGGTCAGCTTCTTAAATATTGAAAAGAACTCTAAGAGCTATCGAAGCTTTAGGGGTTTGAGTGATATAGTCCGGGAAAGTAAGGTCGAAAAATCTGTTAAACATCAAAAGTTTCCCATCGCTGATTTTTCATTTTTAAATGAAAATATATCGACCCAGTATCACTCTCTTAGATTGTCCAATAATTTTCGCCGGAGCTTGTAACGCAGCTTGCAAGCACAGCTCGGACTACCTAAAATTCAAGTGATTTATGCTCATATCATTTCTGGATGTGTTCTTACAAAAAAATCGTGGGGATGAAAATTGCAGCAAATCGTATGCTCTTAAAGGTGACGTAAATAGTTTTTCCAAAAAAAAAATTTCCGATGTTAAATGTTCCAAAAATGGAAAAAATTTTCGAAAATCATATTTTTGGCTCGTAATTATAAATAAAATATTAATATCGAGGTCAAAACATGGATAAACATAGAGGGCGAACTTCTAAAAATTTACGTTATTTCAGATTTGCAAAATTCAAAATGGCGGCTGCTCAAATTGGAAACAATTTTTTTTGCAATCGCGTTTATATTTATAAACATCAATATCAATATCGAGAAGCGGTTAGTTGCAATCGATAGAGTGAAAGTTATATTTCTATAAATAGCATAAACAAAATTTAAAAAAAAATTTTTACTTAATTTTTTAGAACATTTACCAAAAAAAAAATTTCCATCTACTTTTTTCTCAATTTGGCGTTGAAAAATTTGTTAAAAATATCTTTTAACGTTTTAAATATCTTTGTTTTTGAAAGACAAGTATTTTGAAAAAAATTTCAGATGCGACTTTTACAAGCTGAGATAAACAAATTCAAAGTCTGCTAGATACTGTCATAATGTTAATTGAAATTTTCAAATTTTGATCACCTCGCTAGGTTGTTGAATCCCAACTCAACTTAAACACAATTTTTCATTTTTCTACCGTCAATTGGTCCATTCAAAAGAGAACAGTAATCCTAGCTCGCTCGGCCAAACGGTGCGGCGGCAACTGCTTGGCGCTGTAGGTATTTTCAATTCTTAATCAGTTTGAAAATATTTGTACGTTGTTCATCCATTTTTTTGTCATTTTAAATAATAGCGTTCGACGACACAAATTTTCTTTCAATTTCTCTTTTTTTCTATAAAAAACACCTTCAGAAATCCGTGTTGGCATACAAGGAGAAATATGTAAATGTTCGACGAAGCCAAGCGATTTTTTTTTCGAATCAAATATTCCTTTATCATGCAAGAAGCTTACCGCACAGTGATGTTGACTGTCAATATTTAACTAAAAAATTGATCCCTTAGCTATTTTGAGGAGGAAAAGCGTCTGGAAGTAGAGCGACAAACGGAAAAATATAAAAAAGTACATAGAAAGCACAGTAATATGAATAAAATCACCTATATACATGGGGTTTTCGAAAAATATACCATGAGGGGGAAAATTGGGTTAGGACAGAGTTTTTTTAATGATTTCCTTTAATTTTTTTAAAATATAAAAAATGAATATAATGCATTGAAACATGGAGAATATTTCATACATATAATTAAAGTATATATTATCGACAAGACGATCAGAAACGAGTTGTAAATTTAATAGCCTCGGAGGAAGATTATATTATATTAGAATAAAAGGAGATAAAGCAAATGTCTCCTTAGTAAATACATATGCCCCAACTGAAGAAGCTGGAGAAGAAGAAAAGCAGGAGTCTTACGATAAACTAGAGGAAGTATGTGAAAAAATTCCTAGGTGCGATACACTTATTATACTTGGTGACTTTAATGCTCAAATAGGAAAGGAAGAATACATAAGTGGTGTGGCAGGGAAGCATACAATCCATGAAATCACGAATGACAATGGTATAAGGCTATGCAACCTAGCAGAAGAATAAAATATGTACATTGTAAGTACAAGACACAAACATAAGAAAGAACACAAAATTACATGGATGATACCTGGAAGAAACACGGGAAACCAAATAGATCACGTACTAATCTCCAAAAAAAGAATAAATATTATAAAAGACGTGAGATCATTTAGAGGAGCAGATGCTGATACTGACCACTTCTTGGTCTTGGCAAAACTGAATTTAGAAATAAAATATAACAAGCAAAGAAGAGGAAGGAAGAAGTAGAACCTAAAACAACTGAAAAATGAAAAGATTAGGAGAAAATATGAGGAGGAAGTGAATGAAGGAATTAGAGAGATACAAGAAGGAAAGAATATAGAAGAAAATTGGGACTGTATAAAAAACAGTATTAAAAATGCTGCACAAAAAACGATTGGACAACGAGAAAATACAAAGATAAATGACTGGTTTGACGAAGATTGTGGAAATATAATTAATAGAAAAACAAAAGCCCGACAACGATGGATAGGATCTGGGACTGAGCAAGATTATGAAATTTACAAAAAATTAAGGAAGGAGGCAGCAAAGATAATAAAACGGAGAAGAAATCAATGGATAATGCAAGAAATGGAAGAAATTGAGCTAAATAACAAAGACAATTCTAAGCTATTCACAAATATAAAAAGTAGAAGGAAAACAGCCAATGTAGCAAAAATAGAACTGGAAAAATGGGATAGTCATTTTAAAAGCTTACTGACTGCAGAGCACCAGACTATGTGCATCGAAAATAAAGAAGACATGGAGCTGGAGGAGGAAGATGTAGATGAAGAGCTACGATATGAGGAATTCAACGAAGCAATAGAAAAGTTAAAAGATAATTAAGCGGCTGTAGTCGATGAAATTAATGGGGAATTAATTAAAAAAGGAGGAACCATGCTCAAAGAAATTTTATTCAAATTTTTTAAATAAATATGGAAAAAAGGGAAGATGCCAGCAGAATGGAAAACAGGAGTAAATATACCGATACATAAGAAAGGAGACTCGCTGGAATGTTCCAACTACAGAGGAATAACACTATTAAACTCTGCCTATGAAATTTTCACAACAATTTTAAACGAAAGACTAAGAGACATGATAGATGGAAAAATAGGTGATTATCAATATGGATTCAGGAAAGGAGAGTCAACTATGAACCCAATTCACATAATGACACAAATTATTGAAAAAAGTTATGAATTTAACATTGATCAGAATATACTATTTATTTATTTATTTATTGATCGAGTAAAATGAGAAGACTAATTAATATGACTATGGAACGATCGACAGCAAGAGTGAGTACAGAAAAAGGACAAACAAAAGAATTTGAATTTAATAGCGGTGTGAGGCAAGGAGATACAATGTCCACAACGCTTTTTAATATTGCATTGGATGGTGTCATTAAAGCTGTTGGTTTAAAAGGTACCATAATATCAAAATTGACACAAATCTTAGCGTATGCAGATGACATAACTATAATATCAAGAAATCTGAAAGAAATCTCCATAAAACTGATGATAGAAGCTGAAAAGAGAGGACTGAAGGTAAATCAAGAAAAAACTAAAGCAATGTTCATATCCAGAAATAGATTCCAACAGCAGTCAATTAAGATAAGAGAATACGAATACGAAGTAGTGACCAGTTTCAAGTATTTAGGAATTTACTTAAAAGGATATAACGATAGAACATCAGAAATAGATCAGCGGATACAAGCTGGACATAGAGCTTTCTTCAAATACAGACGATACCTTCAAAATAAGAAAATTAGTGAAAACACAAAAATTAAAATATACAAGGCAGCGATCCGACCAGTGGTGACCTATGGCGCTGAAATAGCGTATCTGACAAAAAAACAAGAAAATAAATTTAGGATATTCGAGAGAAAAATTATGAGGACAATCTTTGGACTAGTTAAAACGGGAGAAGGAGAATACAGAAGACTAATGAATTATGAAATTGTACAAAAAATAATGGGGAAGACATTGTAAAATATATAAAAGCACGCAGACTGGGATGGTTCGGACACATTTATAGAAAAAGTGGAGATGAAACACTGAGAAAAATAACAGAATGGACACCATATGGAGACAGAGCAGCTAGGGGAAGACCTAAAACAAGATGGGAAGACCAAGTAAACGCGGATTTAAATATCATGAATGTGAAGGAAGCGAAACATAAAGTAAAAGATAGACAGTTGTGGCGTAAAATCGTAGAAAAAACTAAGTCATATCACAATATCTAGGAATAGGAAAAAAGTACTACAATGGACTGATCTCCCATGTTAAATGGATCGACAAGACACCCACTTGTGGGTGTGACTACAATTCCCATATATTATAACATTTTTAAAGAATCTCCTTGGCAAATACCTGAGGTATGAGCGACCCCATATTGCGGCCACAATCAGACTCAGCATTTTGCGTACATTCTGTAAGCCGCAGTAAATCCGAAAAGTTTTATGGTTTTATCGCATCTCAAGCCAAAGTCCAGTAAAGTAAGTGTCTTAAGTCGCGTCCACATTATGTCAAATGGTGTCGATAGACAATGTCGATCCAGTGTGGATGGTCGCCCGACATTGTCGATCCATAATGTGGACGCTGCTTTACAATAGTCGGTCGATTGTCAATCGACTCCTTTTGACATGATGTGGACGCGGCTTTAGGTCGTGAAAAGAACTATATCGGGTGTCAAATAGCACTAAACAATCCTTGAACGCAAATGGCAGGACACCGAAAAACAAGCAATGGAAGATTTTAAATAACTGTTCATGATTTCTACATTTATATTGTTTTCAATCGTAAGGTGTACCGTGTAGGTTTTTTTTCTAAGTATTTATATTTGTAAATTATTTTTTCTGGTATCAGTATGCATAAATGCTTTTATTAGATTAGCTACATATATATGCAAACATTTTGTTTGTTTTTTTGCTATTTTATCACTGTTTGTTTGCATTGCCAATCACATTAATTAAAAAAAATTATGTGATATTATAACCTTTCAACGTATATTTAGGCATACCTACGTGATAGACTGTTTACAAAGTTTTACGATGTAAAAACAAAACTATTATCTAAATTATAAAAAATTTCAGAGCGAATTTCCAACGTAACGTGACCGTTCGGGTTTACCGATTTCATTTTATAACAAATTGCACTGGATAGATTGTCGTTCGCTCCCATAATGCACTTTTGCATTATTCAAATGTTTCGGCTCAAATCCGACGCCGTTGATTTCGCAACGGCTTTTTTTCGCGCCGGACTAGTGTCGGCCAGCACACATCTATTTTACATATTTAAAGGATTTATTATTTTATAAAATCCGAAACTGGGAATTGGGTTTTTGTTTTAGATTACCCTTCATATCGCACCCAAATGTTTATCTTTTAATTTAAAAAGGTTTGATTTTTTTTAAATACACATTATTGTTGTAGATTAGCAAAAAATATGTTAAATTTATGCTGTGATTAACTATCTAAATGTTGGCAGAGTAATCTCACCTTTTATATTTTCAACATTTTATTATTATAGTTTTTTTATACAGAGCGGTCGTAAACTCTCCCTCACAACTTTTGGAAGGAATGATATACAGTGCTATTCAAAAGTCCCCTCCCCCCCTCGTATCTTTTGAGCAGCTACACTTACATTAATAAAATTTGTAGGGCGAAAATAAGGTGTTGTAAACTTCTCTACGAATGGTAACAGGTGACGTAATAGTAATAGATGACGTCACAGTGCCACTCTGGCCAATAATTTTAATCAGGACCTTATGGCAAGTGATATCTCGTTTGGAAGGCATTGACATTGGCTACATAGCCATATTAATTTTGTTTGGGCTTAAACTAATTTTGACAGATAAATTAAATAAATACCACAATTATTGAAATTATTTTTTTAAATGTAATTAATCAAATATCAACAATGGATTCTTATAGCAAGTGTTCGAAATGTGCTCCGTCTACTTCCTGACAGTGATACATCCTATTAGTAAACTCTTGTCGTACTCGTTCGAATGTGTGAGCTGAAATTGCAATGCATTCTTCAATAATTCTTTCTTTCAAAACGCCAATGCTATCTGGTGCCGTAGTATAAACCTTGGATTTCAAGTACCCCCCATAGAAAAAAATCTGATGGTGTCAGATCTGGAGACCGAGGTGCCCATTCTATAGGAACTCGCCGGCCGATCCATCTACCTCGATATTCTTCATCCAGGTAACGTCTTACTGCACCATAATAATGTGCAGGAGCACCATCTTGTTGAAATGTTATTTCCAGATGGCCGATTATCTTCCAGAATTTCAAGAATTAACCAACTATGTGGTTTCCCAAAATACCTGCCCAAACGTTGACTTTTTCTGGGCATGTTGTTCACGAAAGGTGTGAGGATTTGTGTCACTCCAATACCTTACATTTTGTGTATTCACATTCCCATTGAGGCAAAAAGTACTTTCGTCACTAAAACAAATTGTTTTTGTGTAATGTGGGTTTTGACTAATTTTATTTTTCATACATTCACAGAATTCGAGTCTTCTGTCGGGGTCGTCATCCGAAAGGTGGTGCACCATTTTTAAATTGTATGGATGAAATTCATTTTTAGCCAACACTCTCTGTACTGTACTTTTACTTACTTCACAGATAGACGCAACTTTAGTTGAAGAGGAAGTAGGGTTT
Source organism: Galerucella pusilla (assembly GCA_910591695.1). Classification (NCBI taxonomy): domain Eukaryota; kingdom Metazoa; phylum Arthropoda; class Insecta; order Coleoptera; family Chrysomelidae; genus Galerucella; species Galerucella pusilla. The sequence goes on along the minus strand of CAJUYI010000262.1, from coordinate 174,964 downwards.
ACTACCATTTCAGCAACTACTATATCAATTTTTTTATCATCTCTAAATGTTGGTCGACCAGATCGTTTGACATCTTGAACACTACCTGTTGCTTCAAACTTGTGAAGAAGCTCCCTCAAATAAGTTCTCGAGATGGGGCGATCTGGGTATCTCTCATTAAATAATCGTTCCGCTTCATGGAGATTCTCTCTATATTCACCAATTATTAAGATAGCTGCTACTTTGTCGGCTTGAGTACGTACCATTTTGCCTATGTAAACTCTTAAACGTCTCGTTAAACAATAATAAAATTAAATATTTAAGCTATTTAGAAGCTATTTAGAAAAACTTTGCAAAGCAATAAAAATACTATTAAATTAAAAACGTCAATTTTTTCGACAACTAACCAGAGGAAGACTGAAAAATCTTCAATATTTAAATGTGAAATAATAATTTTGGTATTTATTCAATTTATCCGTCAAAATTCGTTTAAACCCAAATAAAATTAATATGGCTATGTAGCCAATGTCAATGCCTTTCAAACGAGATATCACTTGCCATAAGGTTCTATTTGAAATTATTGGCCAGAGTGGCACTGTGACGTCATCTATTACTATTACGTCACCTGTTACCATTCGTAGAGAAGTTTACAACACTTTATTTTCACCCTCCAAATTTTATTAATGTAAGTGTAACCGTTCAAAAGATACGAGGGGGGAGGGGACTTTTGAATAGCACTGTATATTTATATTTATATATGAATTTTCCACACTCTACACTCTCACAAACGCACCACGTCCTTTTACTGACAAGTACACTGTCTGTTTTTGCTCTTTACCTATCCATATATTATAAACGCACTCCTTATGTCATCAGTAATTTTGGTTGAGTACGAATTTCAAACTAATGGTATTTTTATTCATATCATTTTATTTTGATAGGTTATTTCAAGCGGCAGTACTACCAAAACGACATCTTTCGTTTCCACCCTGTATATGTAATTTTCCTTCTCCATTAATTTTCCAAGCTGTTTAACTCGCTACAATGATTTTATTCTTATTCTTATAAATAATTGACATCTTTTTGTTACAGCCGGTGCTAACTTGATTATAACCAACACTTATCAAGCGGACGTCAACCTCTTTGAGAAACATTTAAATATTACAAAAGAAGAGGGCTACAATCTTATTAAGCAATCTGTGCAATACGCCAAAACTGCGGTGAAGAGATATCTCGATGAATATCCCGAAGCAAGTAAGTGAATTTTAAATTTGTTTTATATTAATAGGCATTTCACAATGAATGTATATGTATACTGGGGTGACCTAAAAGACCTTATTCATTCATCCGTTGTCCTCAACAGCCCAGACAATTGAATCGAATCTTCCTACCATTTCCAATTATTTCTACTCCAGTTCTAGAAGCTTCTATATAGGCCACTACTTTAATGTTTAACTTCCAATATCACATTGAAGCAGATACCACAAACAATAATAAGAAAATAATTAGTAAACAAGACAATATATAGTTTGGCAACTTTATCTGAAGCTACGGGGCATCAGTAAGAGGTGAGGAAACATGGCGCATATCTGTCATAAACGTACAAATGGCGTACGGTACCTATTTTACCAAGTAAAACTGAAAATACAAAGGTCACCTACAATACCAACGCCACTGGATAAATCAATATCAGTCTATTGACGAAGGAAGAGGGAAGAACACACGCACGCGCTTGCCAATAAGAAGTCAGCTTTCGATAAAAATCACCAATTACGTAATTTCGGAGGGTGTGGTAATTATGGTTTTCGTACAACGCTGCCAGAGCTTGCTATAACAAATTTGAAAAAGTGCTCCTCTTTTAATATTCATAAATTGAAAAAATAATGTTAATAGAAAAAATCCAAGGAAACAAGCACATTAAAAAATTAACGTTTAATCATATTGTTAATATTGTTGATAATAAAAAGTCCCTTTCCTTATTATTATCACTACATATTTAGCACTTTTGCGTTTTCATAGTTAAACGTGGCAATATCGAATGTTTTCGATTTCATTCCTTCCACGGCTTTAGAAAAACTTGCCAAAGTATATTTGAAATTACAAAATTATACAAATAGGTGAAGCCTTACAAATCACTTTCCTGAACTTGAATCCAGCAAACAGATCATTACGGGCTGTCTTGTCAGGAACGGCATATTAAGATCCCAGTTCTTACAGAAATGGTATAACCCAAGAGCTTGATTATCTGTCTGAAAGTATATCCAGAACCTGGACTGCCACAGGAACGGCTTATGAAAGATACTTGTCTTTCCCAGGTACTGTACTCAGGAATTGTGCTAAAAAATTAATTTTCTTTCACAAAAATAAAAAAAAAAACTACAAAATGGGACATTTGGATCAGATAAATATATAAGATCTTATAATTATAAAATTTTCTTAGTTCTGAACAAACATCTATTTTAGATACAGAAAATTATAAGCAAAAGAAAAATGGATACAGGAAAAATGTAAATTGAAATCATTTGAATGAAAAAATTGAGCCATGTGGCATCCTAAGAATTGGAAAACAGTCAATTTGACCTGGGTGCCGGCGCATCGAGGAGTGGAGGGCAATGAGGAGGCCGACACCCTGGCAAAAAAGGGATCAGAGACTTTATTTATCGGACCTGAACCATTTTTTGGCATTGCGGAAAACACTGCTAGATCAGCCATAACTATCTGGGCGGAGAGGAAAACCTACACGTACTGGGCAGACTTACCGGGCTCTCTCACTCGAAGGCGTTCACATACTACTCTTTGAGTACAAAAAATAAGCAGATCCTGGAATGGAGTAGAACAAACCTACGCATTCTGTCGGGACTGCTCACAGGACATTGTCGACTAAATTACCGCCTAAAGAAGATGATTCTGTTTCAGACCTTGGACTGTCGGTTTTGTAATTTGGAGAACGAAACTGCGGAGCACATACTATTCTCATGCCTAGCCTTGGGCAGGGTAAGGTATAATATATCCGGTTTTAATACCTTAGAGCCGAACGACTTCAAAAAAGCATCATCAAATACAACCATGGACTTCGTCAGAAGAAGAGGCTTGTGGGGTGAATTGTAATCCCTAGTTGTGAGCCACAATAGACCTAACGAAGGTCGCAGTGGGTATGGCGAGAAGGGCCCATTCACATAGAACCTAACCTATCCTAAGGATTAGTAGCTATTTTTTATAAATGGTTGATACATAAAATAAAATCTTCGAACATCTACAAAGTTACGTGCTCTAAATAGTAAATTTTTAATACACCAGTAATCCTGGTAGATTTAGAAGAATCCAAACCACATATTTTCAAGAAAAATTTATTTAACAATATTAGGAATACTGCACAATTTTCTACTACCCTGTTGCTTCAAAGACAAGAAGGAACAGACAGCCGAAAGCCTCCCCGTTCATGTATATAGAAATTTGAATATTCAAAAGCAGACCGAATAGTCTTGTCTATTCCACCAAAAATGAGTTTTGAGAAATTATTAAATATTTTTATAGTTGAAATGTTGATTGCAAAGATAACGTTTCACCGTCCCCCCAAAAGGATGTTTCAGTACCTCTGTCTGCTAGTTTATCTGCTTCATTTCATTCTATTCCAATATGTCCTGGAACCGACAGTAAGGTTCGGAAGCTGTCTCTTCTAGTTCATTGACTTTTCCTAGAAATTCCCATACCATACCCGAACATTTTGTTTATTAACAATCGCTCAACTTGTTGAAAAATTAAGTTTACGAATTTTTTCCAACAGATCGCAATTTCATGATTTTATTTGTTTCAGAGGAACCGCTTATAGTGGGCTCCGTCGGTCCCTATGGGGCTTCTCTTCACGACGGCTCCGAGTATACAGGATCTTATGCAAACACGGTAACGGCGAAGCAAATGAAAGAATGGCATTTACCTCGTATAAACGCTTTAGTCGAAGCAGGTGTAGATCTTTTAGCTATAGAAACCATTCCGAACGGATTGGAAGCCGAGATGTTGGTGACATTATTAAAAGAAGACTTTCCCAGTACCAAAGCCTGGCTTTCGTTTAGCGTGGGGGTAGGTATTTTCCATCTCATTAACCAGCTGATGGCACGGAATTTCCCACTCGCACAAAAGCAGCCTCTATTATTAGGTGCCGATAATGTCATTTTACTGTTTTATGGTTGCCATGTGAGTGAAAGAGAATTGAATTTGCCGTTTTGGTGATAATTTCTAAAGTGCTCCTACTTTACTCTTTCGCTTCATTTGTGTAGTTTTCCTGTTTATTTGCAGTAGTATTCTGTAAAGTTTGCCAGTCTATGTCGATCAAAACAAAAAGTCGGCAAAGGCTGTTTTTAACTGGCAGTATGAGGCGGTGCACATGAGTTCCCGTCAGGTTCCTAAATGACCAATATAATACACATGAGTTCCCGTCAGACACTTGCAGGTATCTTAATCCCGCACTCGAATTGCCGTCCAGTTTATTCATTCTGTTCTTTTATCGGGACTGCCCAAATAGTTTACCCTGGCGGGGTTAGGTTAGGTATCTTATTATTCCTGAAATAAATGTACGAATACCTTTACCATTTAATTTATTTTATATTTCCTTAATCTCTTTAATTTCGTGTTTATCTTGTTGCGCGCAATTCGGCTCCTAATTTTGGTGTTCTTACTCATATCCAGGTAGAAAATGACCGCTGCGCGCAACACATCCCTATCCAAATAAACACCTTTTAAACAGGTCAGTTTTCACCCTGACGGACAGATGGAGTGGTTATCCTGATGGGAATTCGTGTGCGTCCGTATGAGGGTATTGTAGGCAATAAAAAGGCAGGCACTCTAGCACTTTCAGCAGGGGCCAGATAAGAAGAGTGACGGTACCACGCACCGCTCACTGCACCCATAAGGAAGCACATGTGCAGTGGAAGAGGAGGAAACAGCTTCTCACATTATATTCGAATTTAAAACATTGTTTATCTGCCGGTCAAAAAAGACAGAATTCATTTTTCTCAATTTAATTGTAAAATAATTACACTTTACAGAATTTCTACAAAATCTCCAACTTCATTAGAATTTGAATTGTATTTATTTACAAATTTCCTATGACAAATCCTAATTTCATGTACCCTTGTGTATTTTAGTTTGTGTTAAACGTAATCACATTCTTGTTATCATTCCGGTTGAGATTACAACCCTTTCAAGTTAGAATGTACATGAAATTTTAAACATCTCAATTAGAAACGTTTTACGCGGAGCTTATTTCAGTTGATTGTTCGTTTGTGTTGAACTGGAAAATCTCCCTTTTCTACTTGACCAAATTTAAGTGTCTATCGAGTATCGATGAATACGTTCTTAAAATTACAATATTTATACTGATTGACCAATTTAATACACAATCATCTTCTTTTGGCTTCTTTTTCCACTACTAGCTATGTTAACAATTATTGCGTCCTTTAGCCAACAGAGTAGTTGAATTTCTCTATGAGGAAGTGGTTAATAATTTTTTCTATTGTCAATCTAGGTCAATAATAGACAAGTCAAATAATTTGAGAATCCAGGGATAATAGTTTATAACAAAAATTTGTGTAAGATAATTTTTTATACCCAAGTGATTATCTTTAACATATTTGCAGTAATAAGATAAAATAATTAGTTTGAAATTCGCGCTCAACCAAAAATGGCTGATGCCATAAGGAGAACACGTTCATAATCTATGAGTTGGGGAGGAGTGAAAACAGACAGTGTCTGTCAGACGACGGGATAAACGCATAGGTAAAATAATTAAGGCGGTCACTACCAATTTGTAGATCGACACTGTCAAAATTTCATTTTGACATTTAAATGTGTGGTTTATTTCACGTTGATTGCAGTATAACATAGATCTAGATGTTTTTACCTAAGTCTCAGAGACTAGAAGCTCCTCTAATCGTATTTCTGGCAAAAAATTTCGGATATCTGCAGGCTTTAACCTCAATCTACCTGCTATCCAATAATCTCCTAGGATACTGCAATTCGCAAGTATGTGGATGGAGGCTTCTTCTTCCATGCCAAAAAATCTACATTTTTCCCCCACTATTTTGATCTTTTTCAGGTGTCCATTCAGGCGACAATGTCCTTGTTAAAACTCTTAGTGCAATTTTACTTTTATTTGTGCATCCTCAACGGGATGTAGTCACTACTACTAGATTTTTCTTCTACCAATATTACATTAGATCTGATACTGCAAGAGGGCTTCGGCCCCCAAAAGGATGTTTCAGTCCCCTTCTTTGCTAGTTCATCTGCTATTTAATTTTCTTCTATTCCAGTGTGCAATATTGGATTCCAGGGTACGGTGGCTACATTGTTCTCGCCTATAAATTCCCCTGCCATTGCTTTAATGGCTGCTTGACTATCCAACATTATGAAAATCCATACTGTGACCTTCAGCTTTCTACCGCTAAAAGGTGTAGCGCTAGGCACGGTTCGCGATTAATCTATCTTCATAATTTGTTCGGCCAATTAAAATTAGGCACCAATTTTTTTTTTCAAATTAATTGTTGGAACGATTTATATGGTTTTCCTCACTTTTTACCAATAATAAACTCATTTTATCTTAAAACGTTGGGAACCTCTGGGCGGTAATAATTTTTTGTACATGATGTTTTTATTTTAGCAAGACGGAAAATCAACAGCGTTTGGCGAAGATTTCAAAAAAGTAGCTCGACATTGTTTTGATTTGAATCCCGAACAATTAGTCGCGGTAGGAATAAATTGTACGGCCCCTCGACTGATCGAACCTCTACTAACTGGAATAAATGATGATCGGAAAGATAATCCCAGACCACTAATCGTCTACCCTAATAGCGGGGAAAATTACGTCGTCGAGTTAGGGTACGTAAAAAAGTATTAAAATAAATAACAGAACCTCGTTTGGATTCCGCATTTTTAAAATGTTTGCTTAATTAATTTGCTTTATAATTAGAGATTTCGTTTATTCGAGGGAGGTAAAAAAAGTTGCACTGCATGACTAATCTAATAATGAGATTAAAGGAATTCTGCTAAAGTAGTCAGAATTTTCAACACTGAAACTGCTTTCATTTTATAATTAAAAAATATATGTTATGGATTCGACTAACTTACAATGCTAGATAATAAATGTGATATTGTCGGTGTGAAAAGATACTTAAATTCCTTCAATGACAAATACAAGGAAAATTGACTAGTCGAGAAAAATCGCAATGTTTTCTTCGCTCTAAAAACTGGATAGCTAAAGAACGTTCTAAAGGATGTTTTGAGGAATCACAAACGATAACATAAGGAGGCAGACACAAGGACTTCACCATGCAAAGAGTTAACTGAATAAGGTTGACAAGGAACTCTCATCCTGTTGAAACTGGGTAAGAGACATTTGAAGACAGTTACCGATCTGGTGCTTGTGGTGGTAGTACTGCACACAAAGTTAGATTAGATCAGAATTGGAGTGGCTCTTTGTCCTATCCCACTGCGACCTTTGCAGATCTATTGTGGTCCTCCCCATATTCAGAGCTCGATATCTAGCTTTATTCTTTTCATTAGGCTTAATAGCCTGGATACCGCCTCCCTTACGTAGCTCTCTGCTCTCGGTTTTTCTTCTCCGAGTAAGTGAAACCGCACCCATGCTAGGCCTTCGCACTCACAGAGTATGTGCTCCGCTGTTTCGTCTTCTTCCTGGCAGAACCTGCATAGGCTGTCATCTGCTAGGTCAATTTTATGCATATGTTTCCTCAGCCTACACCACCACCACCATCCTCGTTGTTTCTCGACTTTGACATAGTAGGTCGTGACAGTTTGGCCGAGGGGTTTTAAAGAATAATTTTGCATGCCTTTGTCCTGGGGTCTCATACCACCAGCGCAACTCCTGGTTATTTATCCATTTGTGGATACTCTCTATACTTAGGCATTTAGCAATTCCACAAGAAGGCTCTAGCTCTATCATGACCTACGTTGCCCCCGCTTGGCTAATTCATCGGCCTTTTCATTGCCTTTCATTCCTTGGAGGCCTGGTACCCAGGCTAGGGTTACTCTATTATGACTACCTAGTCTGTTGAGGACCTTGCGACACCCACACCAGATTTGATGTTATACTATATGACTACCTAGTCTATTGAGGGCCTTGCGACACACCCACTCCAGATTTGATGTTATCCTATATGAGCGTATCGCCGTAAGTGCTGCTTGGCTGTCGGAGTAGATGACGATTCTTTGGTTATCCACCTCCTGTTTCATCAACTCTTCTGCACAGCAGTGCTCTGCCATTACCTCTGCCTGGAAGACAGTAGAGCATGTTTTCCTAGGCTTAGAGAGATCGTGATCTTTTCTTGTACCCAATATATTCCGGCTCCTACTCCAGAGTCTGTTTTAGAGCCATCAGTTGAGATTCACACAAAGTTAACTTGACTGTTAAATCCAACACATATTTATAACACCTGCCCTAAAGGTCAACTGCACATCATAAAACATTCCAAAAGTGTTGATGTAGATTCTCGACAACAGGTGCTGCATCCATACGAGTACCTATAATAATTAACTTGTCAGGCTATTATTTTATTTTTAATCCAAATAATTTTAGTGTTCAATTTAGCATGCGCAAATCTAATATAAATTTTAATTGTTACTAAATAATACTAATACTATTTAAAGAACTGATGATTCCAGTTGGATAAACAAAGATAAATGCGAGCCAGTAGACACGTACATCCAAAAGTGGTTAGATCTAGGAGTTACTTGGGTGGGAGGATGTTGCCGAACTTTCGCAACAGATGTATCAAGAATAAAACAAGAAGTGCAAGTGTGGAAGGAAAAACAACAGTAAAGAAAAAATGTAAACTCTCGATTAACTAGATCTTTTTAATGTTCGGTTAAATGATTTCATGTTATTTTTGTTAAAAGTTATTTGAAACCGCCTAAATAGAACCGATCTGAAATGTACATAATCACAATTTGGTAAATAAATGTGATTAAATTAATATTTAATATAAAGCGGTTTATCATTTTCATCAGTTTGTCATTTATTTCACAAATCCAAATTATTCACATTCAAATGTTATTTACGATAATTTTGCATAACCATCAGTGCAATGTTGCCAAGTTATATAAAGAAGCCAACATTAATTTCTTTCAGAATATCTCTCCTTATATCTCGTCAATTTATTCAGGAATATTCACCAATTTGGATATAAAAACACAAGATATGTATCAAAAATATTTTTCAATTTCCAATTTAATTTTATCGACTTCCATCGAGGACTGAATTAAAATGTACGAACATTAAAAATATTTAGGGAATTAAGTAGTTTATTATGTACACGTGAGAGAAAGTTGTGTAAAATATGTATACAGTATTGATTTGTTAACGTTAAATATTTTTGATATTTATATATAAAGTAAAGTGTGTATCTGTAATAACTATTTATTTGCACAATAATGAAAAAAATAAAAGTTCTCTACTGTGTGCCAAGTACATATCAATAAAAATAATTATTGTTTTCATTATTATTGTTGCGTGAGTACCTAGAAAACTTATCCTAACTACTCTATAAGTTCATTGTATTTATGTAAAAACTAACCTTGTTGAAATTATTTTAAAAAAATCAAAAACTACTAGTTTTCCTGTAGAAAACTTAAACCAATTCTAGATTATAAATATACTAGAGGACCCGACAGATGTTGTCCTGTGCAGCAAACTTTCTTTTTGCCATATTATAACAATTTTGACAATACAGTTACTTATTTACACACACACAAAATTTCATCAAAATCGGAAAAACCGTTAGTTTAGTATGCAGCGCCACTTACTGAAACCAATAGTGAGTATAAACCATTCTCTAATTAACACACATAAAATTTCTTCAAAATCGGTACAGTCCTGTAGGACTAAAACCTTAATATTTCTTGCAAAAACGCGGTTTCAAAAATTCGGAGTTTTGAGACTGAATAAATAAGGCAGTTAAGTACCTGAGTAACTAGGCAGCACTGATTCGGCCACATGGTGGAGGCGCTAACATGGGAATCTCATAAGGAAATGGCGGAAAAAGCTAAAGTTTGAAAACGTACGCTAAATGTGATGGGGGGTAAATCTACGCATGCTCTACGTGTTACGTGCCATGTTAAACGTCACGCGAGTTCACCATTCTTACTCCAACTCACCGAACACACACTCTGACGATAAACATAGGCAACCATTCTTACTCCAATTAAATTGATTCGACTGCAGTGAGATTCGAACCCAGAACCTTCGCATCTAATACACATGAGAACTCATGGCAGGGTGTGTTGAATGCTTTGCTTTAGACGCGAAGGTTCTGGGTTCGAATCACTGCAGTCGAATCAATTTAATTGGAGTAAGAATGGTTGCCTATGTTTATCGTCAGAGTGTGTGTTCTATGAGTTGGAGTAAGAATGGTGACCTCACGTGACGTTTGACATAGCACGTGACACGTAGCGCATACGTAGATTTACCCCCACCACATTTAGCGTAAATTTTGACGTTTTTAAACCTTAGCTTTTCCCTCCATTTCCTTATAGATTCCCATGATAGCGCCTCCACCATGAGGCCGAATCAGTGCTGCCTTACTTACCTGACAAATTTGAAATCGAGGGGTTTGGAAATGCACTAATAGCCCTTTTTTGGAAATGAGATCAATCGTAGGTGGCGCCACCACATTCGCTTTAGTCGCGAAATTTGGGCGTGCGTGAACGAGACAACCTGGAATTTTAGATTTATCGACTATTTTTGGGGTTTGTAAGCGTTTTTTTGCATTTTGATTTTTTATCCAAAAAAAATTCTGCTAGATATCTGCGATAAACAGATTTTTGGAGACTTGGGGGCCATTTTTCACCCTGACACCGGGCCTGGAGAATGGGGGAAATTTCTTTATTTTGAAGATCCAGTTGAGACCTACAATTGCGCCCTGTATAATCCTTTATTGTTTAACTACTGGTTTGTCACTTAATTTACTGGACTATAACGCATTACTTTTAGTAGTGAAGAGTACTTATAACATTTTACTTTACCCCAGCTCATCCTCACGAATATTTTTGCTACTATACTGTCAGGAAAGAACAGTAATTCCTTGGATGATTTGTAGTAATTTCTAATTTGATCCATCCTACCTTTTTGAAATCATTATAAGGTTTGCTATTACCAAGCAGAACTGGCTGGTTCAAAATGTTTTTGAGCTGCTGCCTTCCTAGCCAGGGCATCAGCTGTGCAGTTACCTTTATTACATTGGTCTTTGGACCATGCCAGTCTGATTACATTGTTGTTTGTCACCTCAACCAATGCATGCTAACCTTGAGATATGTGGTCTCTTCAGGGCTAGTAGTGCTTGTCTGCTATCTGTAAAGATGTATACATTTTTGCCAGATATGTTGGTAGGTTTTTAAACTGTTATTCTCTGCTTACATCTACACATTTCTCCAACTGGTCGGCCATAGAAGTTTGATCTCGTTATTTCTAAATATCTTCTGTATGTTCCTTGTGGTATATTATTCATTCTTTTTTTAATTTCTTGGGAAATTAAACCACAATATTTTTGAATAATTTTTAGGAACTTAACAATACCGTATGTTAAGGGTTTGTCAGAAAGAATTAAAAAAATTGGTAACCAATTCAATATTAGAACTAGTTTTAAATCGAATAATACATTGAGATCAATACTAACAAAAACGAAACCAAAGAATGAAGAACAATCTTCAAAAAACTGCAAATATCAAATATCATGTGAATGCGACAAATTTTATTTAGGTGAAACATCTAGACCATTGAAAGTACGAATAAACGAACACAAAAAATATATCAAAGATAGGGAATTCTTTAAGTCAGCTATTTGCAAACATGCTTGGGAAGAGGGTCATCAAATTCAATGGGATTCATCAAAAATAATATTAAAAGAACCCAATAATAAAAGACGGAAAATCAAAGAAAGTGCTTTAATACAACTAAATGCAGATAAATGTGTAGCTAGTATATCAGCCGATTGTAGTCAAATTTGGTTACCAATGTTAGAAAGAGAAATTTCCAATAATAAATTACCTGCGTTATCAGGATAGCATCATAAGTTTTTATCCAGGTTTTCTTATGATTTATAATTTGAATAGTTGTTAATCGATACACATTTCAATACACAAAATCACAAAACTGAGTATACATATTTCAAAAACTTGAATATTCATACACAAAAAAACTATTAAGAAACGCGTTTTATTAACAACATTTCCAATATAAGCGAAATAAACGCGCTATCCCAATAAAAACCGTTCCTGGAACGTGCACTTCACTGGATTTCCATTTCTAGTAGACTATCATATCGTTGGAATGTCATAAAATGAAGTGTTTCATTTCACATTTTGCCACAGATATGATTTACTATGAATGGACCTTAATAAAAATTTGATAACAAAATTTTGCAGTCTTAAACTTCAAAATAATTTTTGATTGTCTAGTTGTCAAATTTTTTCTGTTGTGTCAGTTAGGGATAAAAAAATTAATTTCTACTTATTTTCTCTTGACAACGGTAGCTGGAACGCTACCGAAACGTTGAAATAAAGAATTCAAAAATATTGTGGTTTAATTTCGTTATTTCTACCCTCCACAAAAAAGAAAACTTCAAAAATTGTGTAAATTACATTAAACATTTATCAAATACATTAATACCAAACATGCACATAACAAAAAGTACCTACTTATTTTCTTATGATTTTGAATGTGCAGTATGGAGGTTTTACAAAACAAAAATTGGATATAACTGTATGTGTCCATGCCACCTCACTTTAATTTCAATTATAAATTATGTTGAAGCTCCAGAAGGTACATTTTGACTTCCAACAGTTGAGGTAACATTTGATGATCCTGTTATACTTCTTTGGGCTGTTCTACCTTGTAAGTGTTTAATTTTATATCTTTCTAGCTCGTTCACTCTGGATCTGGCGTGTTCCAGTCTGTGCCATGCCATTTGTAAAACTTTCTGTGAAGCATATCCAGATCCTTCATGTGGCTGACCTGTAGAAACTTGAGTTAAGTAGTTTATTTGATCTGTTAGTTTATTCTCTACGGCACTTAGGGTTTTTAAAAACATTTGGGTGTGATTTTCTGCCTGTTTTACACTCGATTTTTCTTTGCCTAATTCTACAAATACTTGCCCTGTAAATTAATGGATATTAGCTTATTTTCAAAATTACTTATATGTTTGTTTACAACCTGCACTATGGAGACAAGTAATTATATCTTTTTCTATTGAATCTAGTACTTGAATTCTTTCCATGGGGGCAGTCATCTTTTACTAATAACAAAAACGTCCTTATTCAGTAAAAATGTTAGAATAAACTATGATAACAAACAATAATGTCAATAATAGATGAATTCAAAGAAAACTCTTCTTCTTTTTTATGATACGTCAAAGAAACTTAGTAAGACGAGATCCGTTTCGCTGTTACTAAATATTTCTAGTGTTATGGATACAGTAAAATATTCATATAACAGCCAAATCAAATAGTTTGATCAGGAGCAAACATTTTCAAAAATTCACATCTAATATGTTTCCAGATCTCTAAAATTTTTGGACCTGGTGAGCCCACAGGTCAGCGACCAAACATCAAAGGAACGTATATTTATTTTCATACGTTTGACGTTGAATGTCAAAGATTTTAAATAGACAATATTTTTTAATTAGATACAATTTATATAAAAAAGAGATACAATCTATGTATCTAATTATCTGTTAATACTTCAATCAGTTGAGTATAATATAATAGGCAGTGGCTCTTTTATTGGTATTCGGCTGCAAAACTCGCAGCCGTTTTATGAAAACCGTAAGTATTAAAAATGTCTGTCAAGTAATAATAATTTTATTAAAGATGTTTATTGAAGCCAGTAAAACCACTGCTGTAAAAGTGTGGACGATAACGTTATTAGTTCTAACTTTGGCGTATATTTATAGATTATACAAAATGTTGAACATAACAGGTACTTTGAAAATTATATTAAAGGAGTTGATTGCAAGAAAATGATATTTATTCTTAATTCATCTTAAATAGGTGACTAAACTTGTAGGTTGTCACATTCCATATACTTATCTCACCGTTTTTAATGCTATCAAAACTTGGGTTCCCTATTTTATCATATCTGTGTACCTATTATATGTCTGTACTTTTCTTGGTTGTAAAAATTGAATAACTATCAGTATAACAAATTTCAGGGAAAATAATATTAGCTGCAATGTAAATTTATTCAATATAAAGTTGCGTTCAAGTCACTAGGAGAATATTAGAAAAAATATATTATGAACTCACCTTACATTGGTAATACAAGAGAAAAAACCCTTTAGGAAATGCAGATTTTGTAGTTTTAT
>CAJUYI010000262.1:115667-160609 GCA_910591695.1 Galerucella pusilla | reverse complement strand
CCGGCCCTTAGTTGATATTATTTAAAATTCACTCTGTGCCCCATCAACACTATCTTCAGAAGTGACCCATAGGCGTGCACAGACTTTTTTATTAGGGGGGGGGGGCAAATATCAAATCTGAATCTTTTCGCCGAAACATTGCTTTTGCATATTGCCGCCCTTCAATTTCTCGCAATTCATTTTAAAAATGAAAAACTGCTTTCTCCTATCGTTGAAAAAAAGTTAAAATTTAAAAATTATAATTTGTTTTTAATAGATTGATATTTCAGGAATTGAGGTGGACCGATTAGGGTGGGCCATGACCCACCCTGCCCCTCCGTGGGCACGCCTATGAAGTGACCTATATCATTGAACTTTTGTATTTGACGAGCTAGTGCAATAATATTTAATTAAAATACAGTATATATTGACACTCTTTTTCTAGAATATTAAAAAAGTTATTAAATTTATTGCCACAGACAATGTCAGTCGTAGGATTCTAAGGGAAAGAAGTAACCATCAAACAGAACATTAGGTTATTTGTTCACATACAAAATATAAGCAACTTCAATTAGAAGAATCTACATTCTTATTGCTCCATTAGTCTGAGCTTTTTATGGTGCCATTAGGTGACCAGTGCCGGTCCTAGACTCTTATCAGTGTAAAGTGAGATTGTCTCTCAGCACCCTTTTTGATCTATAATTGAAACATTTTTTTGCATGTATTTTCAGTATTTGCACCTACTAACAGGTTATATATTATAATTTTTAAACTTACATTAATTAGGTTACTCACATTAATATTCCAACAATCCTTAAATATATTTGTTATGCTCAAAATAAGGTAGGAAGAAAGGTAGAGTTTTCCTAGGCATACCCATACCAATTTATAACTGATTAAGCAAGAACTCAGGCTATGTGAAAATACTTGTGCCTGATGAGAATAATGTAATCGAGAGCACAGAAAGTCAATAGGCTGAGGTGCTGAAAACATTAAACTTTGTCTGGTAGTACTGATTAAATCAATCAAAGGGTTATGCTATATATGTATTATAGAATATTTCATTTGCATGCAGAGGTTGTTACTTAATGTAGAATACTCAATTTACATGCAGATATCTTTGAATTAGATTTAAATTAGTTTTTCATAATGTAAGTTGAAACAAATTCTCTTGAAAGGGTCTATATGTTTTTGTGATATTAAATGACTACAAATATTGTTTTACTATTTCCTGGTAATTTATAAAGTACAAAAATGATCATTAAACCCACGAGTGGGAATATGTTGACATTTAATTTTATTTTAAAAATAATTAATAAGTGCTGGTGGCGTTTCCGTTCGGGATAAGTCAGCGGTAAACTTCTGTGAAAAATGTTAACGATTGACCCGTTCCGTTTCAGAAATCGAAATGTGCTGCGTTGATTCATGACAAACATAATGCGTTATATTTTTGGCCCATATCCAAATATAGCTTTTTAACGACAAGCTTGCCAAGAATGTGACGGGTACACAAAAATTATTTTTCGCCCAAATCATGGTCATAATTTGGAACCCGTTATTCACATTAACATTCAAAAACAACAAATTTATAATTACCGTTTCCCTAGATTTTTCCGAATATTGAAAGTGCTTCTATTTTTGGTTATTTCAGTGTGTCGATTTTAATGGAATCTAGAAATAATCATGGCCAATGAACCTCTGGTAGTCCAGGCTGTTTATTCTTACAAAAGAAGTAATAACGATGAGGTAAGTTCACCAAATTATCGAATTAACAGCTCTGACGAATTTCCGTTGTTATGCTTTATCGATTCGTTGTTTGCACGCAAAAACACCTGCTTGAGTTCAATTTTATGTTGATAAATCGAATTGTTTGTCATAGATGTGAAAAACTTTTACTTAAAATATTAATCATCTAAATCAAATCTTATTTTATTTATTTATGAATATATACAGGGTGTTTTCAAATGACACTTACAATGTTTGCATGTAGATGTTTCTCGTAAAATTGGACAAAATGATATAAGGTTAAGGGGTCCAGCACATTTACTTTTCGAAATATGGGTGTTGAAGTTTTGAAAAATTAAATGTTTTAATTTGATAACTTTAAAATGGATGGATAGGTAAATTGTTTTGACATTTGGCAGGTTGTTTTTAAATGTGAAAGGGCATATTTTGATGGAAAAATAATTTTCAATTTTTGATCCAGTGGTGTACATTTGGAAGAATATGTTACCTTTCCCCTCCCATTTTTTACGCCACTGACTTTTGAAGCAATTTTCAATCAATTTTGTATTCCTTAATGGTTTTCACGTGAAAAACGAATAAACTTTACATATCAAAAGATTTGTATAAAAGATATTTAATGATTTCATGAAGTCTGCAAGATCACTTTAATAAATTTAAAAAAAAAAATTTTTGTATTTTTTTCAATAACTACCAAGTACTTATGGTTGGAATATGTAATAGGAACTAATTTATGAAACATTCGGAGAAGATTGTTGAAAATATTTGTCAAAACTTGTGATTTTATTGAAAAAAAAATAGAAAGAATCCATGCAGCTACAGCAATTATTTCAGGCAATCGCCAGTCTTTCCAAAGTATGCGATTTGCGATAAAAAAACTTTGCAAATTATGTATAAATGTAAATGGACAAAATTTTGAACATATCTTGTAAGTTTGTCCAATTTTACGAGAGGATCGAATCTACATGCAAACGTTGTAAGTGTCATTTGAAAACACCCCATATAATAATACAACACATTAACAAGAAATCAATTTGAAAAATAATCACACAAACAAGAATTATTCGGTAAAGTCGAATTACCAATTTTTTTCTATCGTTCTCCGCCACTTGCTTGTAGTAAGGGAGAGAGAGAAGTGTGTTAAGCGTTTGAAAGAGCTCGCAGAACACGTTCGTATGGTCCAGCTATATAAAACCTACCTAAATTTCCTCCGGGAAATAGGACTAAAGGAACTACTAGTTTCTGAGACTCTCCTCAGAAACTGAGTTGAAGTAAGGGGGCACAATAGATCTTTCAGGTCTCAGTGAATGTCACCCCAAAAATCACACATACATACATATATAAAACCTAACTTTAACCAACAGAGACTCCTAAAATATTGATACAATCTATCCTACAAAACAAAATTAATTCAACCCACTCATCAAATATTTTCTCCGGCTATATTATCACTTTTTTCATTTTTTTCAAGTGGCCCAAAGCCATGCGCCTCCTTAATATTACTATATACGAATGGTAAAGAACGATAGAAAAAAATTTCGAGAGGTTTTAGCGTGGAGCCGAGATCCTATGACCAGTTTCCAATTGTACAGGATATTGAATTTGAAAAATCATTGTTTTTCGTGACCACATGATTTTATTATTAACAAATAAATATGCATTTTTAATTGATAGTACCATTGATATGTTCTAGTATATCGTAAACTTACACATAAATAGTTAAAAATGTCAACATATACAGGGTGAGACTCAATTATATAAAGACAAATTTTTGAAATTCTAGGGTATTCTGATATTGAATGAAAACAAGGCCAGGAAAAAAAAGTTACTTAATATTTAATGTTCTTGTATCAAGAGGTTTTCTATACAGGGTGATTCCTGAAATTAGTTTTTTTTCTATATAAAATAAATAAGTTACTCCATGTATTCAATTATTTGAAACTCCTGTATGAAATAAATTTATTTTGTAACTTTCTATATAGAAATTGTAGATCCTAAGCTAGTAACCAGATAACTGTCTAATATTCCATCCAATATGAATGTTACTAAGACTGTTTAAATTGTTCATATTGACAACATTAATAAAGGTTCTAAATGTTCTTATCAAGAAGAAAGACATTTACCTAAGATATCCTAAAATTCTTTCGGGAAATAGGACTAAATAAGCTATTAGTATCTGAGACTTTCCTTAGGAACTGACTAGAAGTTTGGGGGCTCAATAGATCTTTTAGATTTAAGTGAATGTCACCCCAATGTACATACATACAACATATTAATATTGTGGCCAAAAAGTGAGTTTGGAATCCTGCTGAACTTGAGGACACAAACCATTATTTTCACTATCAAAGTTGTACCAGATAATTTTTAAACAATTTTTCTTGAAAAAGAAATCTGCATTTATTTGCTGCATAATATGACACCAATTTTTTTTTTCCTTTTCGGAGCCGTCCTTTCGCCGGTACCACCTCAGCCTCCTGGGCTTATTGTGGATACTCCTAGTGTTCTGACTACAACCTATTCAGCCAATCCGTTCCCTGTATTAGCTCATACAGGTTCTTAGCTGGTTGATTGTAGAAGTCTTCTGGAGTCATTTGGGTTCTACCATAAAGTTTCTGCCTTCTGTGGTCCAGCGACTCACAGTTGCATAGTATATGCAGAGCTGTTTCGGTATCCTTTTTGCATCTTCTGCATGTAAGGTCTCCGTTGTACAGCCCCATTTTGTTTAGGTGCTCCTTTGTGGGAAAGTGTCCCGTAAGTAGCCCCGTAGTGGTGCGCAGTTTGTTCCTGCTCATTGAGAGCAGTTCTTTCGCTACTTTTTCTGATGGTTCTTTTGCGAATTTCTTCCCATGTATTTGCCCAGTCGTATTCTTCCAGTATTTCTTGTGTTGTTCTTTCAACCACCCTTTTAACCATGACCTGGTTAAGCATCTGGGGATGCCCACAGCAGGTTCGGGTCCGTTCATCAGAGTTGACGATCCTACTCTTGCGAGTTCGTCAGCTTTTTCATTGCCTGCGATTCCTTTATGACCTGGTACCCACTCCAGTGTTACACTGTTCCGAGTCGCCAGTCTTCTAAGTTCTTCGCCGCATTCCCATACTAGCCGAGATGTCACCCTATAGCTCTGAAGTGCTTTAAGGGCGGCTTGGCTGTCGCTATGACACCAATTAATAAAGTTATTAAGATTCTACTGACTTTGTCACAATCTTCTATAGATTCAACAGGTTTAGACATTTTTAAATCATCAGCAAAAAGCAAAAGTCTGGAACTGGTTGGTCCCATTTTCAATCATTCACAAATATGTCAATGAAAAAAGACTATTAGAACCTTGTGGAACTCCTGATGTACTGGTATTATCATGAATGATACTACTATGTAGAATTTAAAATTCTTTCCTATTTAATGAATATTAAAAAGCTTCAAAAGTTTTAAAACTCAATTGTTTATTCTTGGAATAAAAATAGAAATAGACAAGCTGGACCTATTCAATAGTAACTTCTGCGATTTTTAACTATACATTCTGTATTTTTGAGAGCTCTTTATAATAACTATAGTTGTGTAAATTCCCGAAATAAAATTAACTATCTTCACGTTAATGATTTTATAAACATTTATTGTTAATTGTGAAATTGTTGACATCGAAATATTAAATTGTCAATTAAAAACCCATTTCCTGCTATATTAATAATGAAGTGTTTAAATTTAAAAGATATACCTACGCCATAATTTAATTTTAATGATGATGGGTTACGGGGTTAGATGCAAAAGTAGTCCATGTTACCTGTAGGCTTCGTTATTTTAAATGGATGCCTTTTTCACAATCGAGTTTAACGTGAAAAACAAGTAGAATAAATATATTGACCAAGACCCAACCTAATCGATGCTACCGGGGACATACATTAGCAACACAAGTGATTGTCCCATGGTACCTGCTCTTTGCCCACATAAAGTGCATATGAAGGACTTATTTTCTACGAAGATTCAACACTATCACTTGAAAAACGGCGCAGACGAATTTTCCAGCTTTTCCGAATTTTCTCCGTTCCTAAATATATCAGGTTCATAATACATAATGTACTAGATATAATAGCACAGTCCACCTCCTCACTTCTTAGAAATCAGACAACCTGGGACATGCCACAAAACGGTACGATGAAAAAGTATAACTTTTCAAAGAAATTCGTTACGGAATTGAGCAACAAGAAGGAATGGGATCCAAATACCATTACCAGGCATGGAAAGAATGCCATTCTGGGATAGGAGTGTTCGGGCCATGAACCAAACACTCTGAAAGCTTGGGAAAGTATCTTTCAAGCGGAAATCCACGCCATATGAAAGTGCGCCCAGTTCAATATTGATAAAGGATACAGAAGACAAAGGATTATCATAATGTCGGATAGTCAAGCAGCCATTAAAGAACTGTGCTTTTGTGTAATCAGTTCCAAAATGGTCTGGAAATGCCTATACAAACTCAGGCGAAAACAATATAGTCTTACTATGGATTCCAGGACACACTGGAATAGAAGGAAATGAAATAGATGAACTAGCAAAGAGGGGGATTGAAATACCTTTCCTTAGGTGTATTTTTGTAAAGAGGGTGACTGGGGGCCTGAACCATTTTGCGGAATCTGCCCCAATGTAATATTGGAATAAATAGGTAAAGCCAAGAAAAAAAGAAGATCTGACCATTGGAAAGATCTAGTAGGGCTTATACAATAAAAGACTCTTCTGGGTGACTACAACCTGTTGAGATCAAATGATTGCATAAGTCAAAGTAAAATTGCGCTAAGAGTTTTAACAGGGATCCTAACGGGACATTTTCACCTAAATGGGCACCTGAAAAAGCTCAAAATAGTGGAGGAAGAAGAATGCAGATTTTGTGGCATGGAAAAAGAGACCTCCATCCACATACTTTCCAACTGCACAGCACTTCAGTATCCTAGAGCACAGCACCTGGGAGATTACTGGATAGAAGAGGAACATTTACCCAAGTTGAAGCCTGCAGACATCCCAAAATTCCTCCGGGAAATAGGACTAAAGGAGCTACTAGTTCCTGAGACTCTCATCAGAAACTAAGTAGAAGTAAGATCTTTTAGGTCTCAGTGAATGTCACCCGAAAATTAATACATACATACTTACATAGCACAGTCCGTTTTCTACCAAGATTTTTGTCAAAAACTCAGTATTTGGATGCTCTATTACTTGATTTAAAATCCTTAAAATGGTCAGTACTAAAGGCTCCATTGTTGGTCTTAAAATTAGGCACCTTCCACGGTAGATGACGCACTGATGCAAAGAAATGGTTATTTTATTTTATAACATTATCACTCTCCCGTACTCACCATTTTATTCGTCTTAAATGTAGTTTTGATTATTCTCATTCTTATTCCAGTTAAACTTCAAAAAAGGTGATATAATAACAGTGACACAAAAAGATGATGGTTGGTGGGAAGGTACATTGAACGGAGACACGGGATGGTTTCCAAGTAACTACGTAAAAGAATGCAAAGGTACTTTTTTTTCTCAAATTAATTTATAATTTCAATAAAACTTGTTATTTTCTATAGATGCTCCGAAACCCGTGATTAATCAAATCAACGAATACAAAACTGTTGTATTACAAGACTTAACCGATTCAGAAAAGGCACATGTTACCGAACTTGAAGGACTGGTTACAAATTTCCTACAACCATTGGAAAAAAGCGCAATGTAAGTAAAATTTAAGTCAATATGGGGGCTATTTGTTTCTAGAAGACTCTCCACTACCTTTTTGGCAGATCTATGAATATATCCCCATGATATGCTAGAATTTCTTGTCTTCATAGACCAAAATTCAGGTCATCCGTATACTGGAAAGATTGTAGTTGTTCCTGCCCTATCTTTGAAAACATTATCCTAGTCAGACGTTCACCAGGATCCTGATTGTTCACCTATTCTGGCACCTAGCCCTACTATTTTCGCAGTCTGTTTTGACTACTCAACTCCTGTAGGGCTCTAAAGCAATCCCAAACGAGTGACTGATCTGGCCTCGCCTTGTATGCAGACATGAAGTGTCAGTAGGTCCAGCAAGACTTATAATGCGGCTGTTCTCATAGCTCCCGCTACTGCCAGACAAACATTCCTTTGGATGCCGCTTAGCTTTTGGAGCGCTATCATGGACCTAAGGGCATTATTTTCAATTGATTGTAACCCCCGTTTCCAGTTTCTCACTCCTTCTGCAAATGCTGGGGGCTCTCGTACTTTTTTGCCCACGTCAACTTGTGGTGAAATATGACTCCCAACTATTTTGACCCTTGTGCAATTGGAATTTCTATTCTGTTGAGTGTTAAGAACTAATGACTACTGAGTAAGTAGTAAACTGAAATAATTGATTAATTTTTTAGCTTAACTTCAGATGAATACAAACAATTAACTGGAAATATCACTGAAGTATTAGAAACCCATCAGCATCTGTTGAGCCTTATCGAAATAGAATCAAACAAACCCGGATATGATCAAAGAGTTGGAAAATTATTCCTAAATTGGGCACCAAGGATAAAAAGTGTGCACCAAGCCTACTGCTCTTTGCATCCGAAAGCTGTGTGTATTTTAGACAAATACAGGTAAAATAAAATTCCTATTAGATAGAAAAAATATTCATCAATATAGACCAAGTCTAATGGTTACTTCATCGATTTAAATTATACATTTTTACAAAGACAGAAGCTTGTACTTGTAAAATAGCAACTTGATTAATTGTCAATTTCAATAAATTCATAGTTTAATAGACTTGGATTGTTTACTATTAATAGAGATCATTAAAATAATTATAATCCAATATATTAATCACCGTTTTTTAATAATTACCACTTGAAAATTTTCAATACAATAAAAGTATAACGAATTTTCAATTTACACCGTGTTAATATTTTTAAGAGATGAACTTGCGAAATACATGGAATCGAAAGGCGCCGCTAGTCCAGGTGTATTGGTATTAACGACAATGTTGAGTAAACCTTTCAGAAGACTGGACAAATATTCTGGAATGTTACAGGAATTAGAAAGACACGTTGAAGAATGTCATCCGGACAGAGGTGATACTCAGAGATCTGTTAGTGTGTATAAAGAAATCGCGGTAAGTATACCTACTGTTGATAAATAATCCAAATTTTGTATACAATATTTGCTTTTGGATTTGTACCTCTTTGCTCTCCATCTATAGATACTTTTCTCTCTCGTTTTTCCTACATTTTTCACTCCTCAGTTTCTTATTATCTTTCTTGTCTTTGGCTTTACGAATCGCCTTTTTTTCCTATTTTTTCTTCAATTTCTTGTTTATTCCTGTTTTATTTCTTCATTTCTCTTTTTTCTATTTTTCAGTTAGTTACCTTTTTATCTTTTTTTCCTTTTTTTTTAAATGCCTCCTTTTCCTTTTTTTATTTTTCCTCCTTTTTCATGTTTATATTTTTCCTTTATTTTTCCTTCCTTTTCTTCTTTCACCCTTTTTTACTCGACCCTCTTTGCTCACTACTGTTTTCCTTTTCATTCTCTCTATTTTTAGACCTCCCTGTTTACTCCTGTCTCTTCCTTTTTCATCCTTTTCCTTCAATATTAGTATTTTCTTTTTTTTATTCTTTTTTACTTTCTCTACTCTATAACTTCTTTTTTTTTGTTTATTTTGCATCCCCATTCTTTATATCCCTTCTAATTTTTATTTAGTTTGTTTCTCTTTTTTTATCTTTCTTCTGTTTTTTTTTCACTCTTTTATCCTGTTTGCACTTTTTTTATTTGTCGTTCGCTTCAATCTTTATCTTTTTCATGCTCTCTTTATTCCTTCTCTTTGTTTATTTTGCCGCTTTCCCCAATTTTTTTCTTTGCGTCATTATCTTTTTCTTCTACTCTCTCACCTTTTCTTTGTTTTTTATTATTTTCTTCTTTTCCTTCTTTACAGTATAACTTTCCACTTTCTCTATTTTTTACTTTTCCATTTCTTTGTACCTTCCTTTTTTCTTCTCTTGAGTATTTTTTCTTACTCATATTCTTTCTACTACTCTCTCTCTCTCGTATTTTTGTCTCCTTTTTTACTTCTCAGTTTCTCATTCTCTTTTTCGTCTTTGGTTTAACGACTAGCTTCTTTTTTTCCTATTTTTTCTTCCTTTTTTGTTTTTTTCTGTTTCCTTTTTTTCTTTCTTTTTGTTTACTTTTTCTTTCCTTTTTTTCGTTTTTTATAGTCATCCTTTTTTTATTGCCCCTTCCCTCATTGCTTCTCCTTTTTTACTCTATACCGTTTTTTGGACCCTCCTGTTTCCATCTCTTCTTCAATAAATTCCTTTTTACACTAGGCTATTTACTATCTTTTCTTGTCCTTTTTTACTTTCTCTATTGTATAACTTTACTTTCCATTCTTTATATCATCTTTTTCTGGTTTCCCACTTTTTCCTTTTTTTCTCCTTTTTTGTTTTATTTTTTAGTTCACCTCCACTTTCTGTTTATTTCTCTCAATTTTCCTTTTTTCTTTTTTTCTCTCTCTTCATGTTCCTTTCTCTTACTTTTCCTTTTTTTTCCCCACTCTCTTCATGCTGCTTCTTCTTTCTCTTAATTTTCCCCCTTCCTCTTTTTATTGTTTATGTATCTTTGTCATTAGACAACATGTTCAGCTACCAGAAGACAAAAAGAATTGGAACTTCAAGTACTCACTGGTTCAGTGCGAGGATGGGAAGGACCCAGTTTGACGACGTTGGGGGATATTGTATACATGGGATTAGTATCTGTCGGACCTCAACGAAACGACAGATATTTCGTCCTATTTCCATCTACGCTATTAATCTTAAGTGTGAGCCATAGACTGAGCGCTTTTATTTATGAGGTAAGTTGAAGCTATTGTTCTATCCAACGGCTAGCTAGAAGTTAACGACAAACATTTTTTTTGTGTTTCAAGGGGAAATTATATCTATCCGGTTTAACAATAACCAATCTAGAAAATAAGGACCAGTATAAAAACGCTTTCGAAATTAGTGCCCCAATGATCGATAAAAGAATTGTATATTGTCAAAATAAAGAAGATGTCGATCACTGGATTGATTTATTGAAAAAACAACCTCGGAGCTCAACCGCTTCGACTGTCAGTCAGAAAATGGCGCCTTCTCAAGCACAGTTCGTACCGCAACCACCACCACATGTAAGTATTTAATTGTATAAATTGCTTTTAATACTCGACCAACGTTTTTCATTTAATATGACTAAAATTGAGGGGATGGACTTTTCTCATTAAACGGGCTAGATGTGTTTTTTTGTAAATTAATCTAAATTAAATATTAAGTATTGAATGCCTTGTAAAATTGAGGACGTCAAACGTCAAATTCTAGTTGTCAACATCAGTTTTACCAAGACTTGAAATATAATAGCAGCTTTTGTATTTATCAGCAATACATTGATGTCAAATATAATGTTTTTGATGATCAATATTCGATTAATAGTCTAATTATTCCGTATTCCTCTACAGCTCAATCAGAGAGGTTATTGCAACCGTACGTCCGTCGTAAGCTATAAAACGCTCTCCGGCAATCGCCCATTCACATATCCCCCCGACCACTACCCATCGGCGGCACCTTTCGCAGCCCTAACCAAATATTTCCAAAAAATGATCAAGCAAAAGGTGATAACAAGAAAACTATTGAAGCTACTCCTTTATTCCGAATATTTAAATAAAATGAACTTGAATTTAGTGAAGATAAGACATCACAAAACCGAAATCAGTATTTATACAAAAGATATCCATTGTAGAGATAGCGTTATACATTGCGAAAGCGATTCTGACAGTGACAGTTCAGACGTAAGTGATAAAAAAACCGACTGCGCTAGCAGCTCGAGTAGTTCAAGCAATCCTTTCGGATATATAAGGTACTACAATCCACAAACTGGAATAAAAACGGATTATGAAAGCATGATCGACTATGAAAAACCCAAAAAACCCAGTCTGTTAATTTCCACGGCTAGTATTCACTTACAGAAACAATGGTCGGAAGATTCCGAAGAAAGTTCTACCGTTCGTAGTCCCAAACCTTACATGGCTTGCGAAAACCTACCGAATTTAAACGACAGTCTGGAATTAACCAACCTTTCTGTACCGCAATCCTACCTACCAACAACTCGACAAAGTTGCCCGACCAAATTAGTTGGAAACAAATTCAACCAATCCAGTTTAACCACCATCTATATACCAGCTTGGTCTAGTAGTGATAATAATATAACTTGTAATAACAACAAACTCTCAACTAATACTACTACCACTCATTCCAGTAGCTTAGAACTTCCAGTTAACACGCTTCCTCTACCAGATAAAGTACTAGCCGAAATTCTGTATAATTGTGATGATGATAACATCGCAGATATTACAGGAAGCGAAGAAAGTTTAATTTTAAGACCGCCCAGTATGTTCGGCAAAGAAGATGTGAAAATAGTACCGCAGAGTTTGAGTTTAAACTTGGAAAACGTGGGATTCCGTAAACATAGTATTAATTCGGATAAACCGAAAAGAAGAAGCAGCTTACAGATAACTCCGAACGATTTTTCCGGTACTTCCCTGAAATGTCTTTGTAGATGCTGCTTGGAATACTGCCACAGTCCCAGATCTTCCGATTCGGGTATGGCTGGAAGCTGTACGTTGAATTCACCCGATTCAGCGAACGCTAACAATACGCTAGAACCTGCACAAATTCGTTGTAGCGTTGATATGGCAAATCTGTTCGATAAATACAAGGATAAACAGGATGCTCTGTCTCTTAACGAATTGATAGCGAGGGATTTCGAAGCGGAATGTCAATGCACTTCGCCGTTTGGATCTACGCCGCGCACTTCTGGACAAAACTGCATCAACGAGAACGTCGTTACTAAATCGCGGAATAGCACAAGGCTACAATCGAAATTGTACGTAGTACCGTCCAGGCCGAAAAGCTTTGTTGGACCGCAAAAATCTCAATCTATGGATAGTTTATTGGACGAAGGTCGTACGGGTGAGATAGTGGAAGAGGGGGAAAGTGAAAATTCTCCGTTATTCAAATCTGGGCTGTACGCCCATTGGTGGTTGAAAGCGAAAATTCCTGCGAGCGTAGTTAAGGGGATTTACATCAGTACCCGTCCAAAGAATACAGGCAAGGGCATGATGTAAGTGATTTTACTTCCGTTTTTTTTTTTGTGATTGCTAATATTCTAACAAATTGCTTGGGTTCGTTTGGCCCTTGCCTGTACATCACTTCATTGTTTTTACTAAACACGTGCTTCCATTAAAATCATTCATTCAACTGTCATTTAACAAACCCATACAACGATGGATTTATTCAGCCACTAATAAATACTATCAAGTAACGTCAAATTGGGAATTTATGAAAATATAGTACGCATGTGCACATCTGTGACACCTTTCATGTCACTTTACTAGCCGTAGAACCAATGGTGGTGGACTATACCTTGTTTCTAAACTAATAGGAGCGATTTGAATTTAAGTTGGCATTTCTGCAGCCTATTGAATGGTTAAATTGCCGCCCGTTTCACACAGCTTGTTTGATACAACTGAACGATATTTGTCAGTTTTGTGTTTATATGAAAATATCATAACCTCCATCTTTATTAGGTACATATTTTTCACGTTTCTCGTTCTATTTTTAACTAAGTATTATATTTCAAACAAGTTAACTGCTACAAAATCTATGGTTGTTTTTTTTATTAATAATATACATTTCCAAGTGAATACTAATTATTGTGAATATAATCTACATCAAGTTTTACTTAAATTACAGTATATTATTATGATATTTCTTAATATCAAAATTTCTATTGACTTTTAGTTCGTGCTCAAATGTGAAAAGAGAATAATTTAAACTTACAGTAGCTTTTTTGTACATATTTTGGATGAATTACTTATGATAACCTTACATTTTGTTCACAATAATCAATAATGTGACATTTGGTTACAACTTTCGCCATGGCCTGTGACCAATGATGATTCAAATTCTAGAGTTGCATTGATTTCTCATTGGACACGACACCTGCTATAGTTAAAATAATACCCTTCTTGGTGTGCGTCATCGATTGTGACGTATATCCGGGTTTTCGGCATGTCGTTTATTTTATTTGCTATTTTGACATATAGTTAACCTTAAATTTGATAAATAAGATCATCCGGATTGTATTTAGCCAAATTCGAAAAGGCTATGCAATTAATAATTACCGGCTTCTTTTTCTAACTGAAAATACTTGAGAACTTTCAAAATACTGATGTTTTTCCGTGTATTCATGCATATTTTTGTATTATTTATATAAATAAAACAATAAGATTAATATTCACTTTTCATAAATACTAATTTTCCGTAAACAACAAAGTACAGACCTGCCAAGAACTGTCAGTGTGACAGTAGAAAAAGACGTAAGACTTATTGCCGCTACGAAAGTAACGCCTTCATAGTATCTTGAGCTCCCGATTGATATGTAGGTAACGCTTGCGCGTAATCTAAACATCAACCAATCAAATTTTTGTAAGTCAAAGATTAGGGTTAACGTTTGTAATACATTTAAACGGTTCATTATTGTGATATTTTGATTAGGATTAATCACAGACCTGCCGTTTTTTCCATTTCTTCCTACGTAAAGTGTTAGAAGGAGATTAACAATCGATGACGCACACCAAGAAGGGTATTATTTTAACTATGGCAATATAATACATATGTCACATAATTGTCAATTAGTTAGAAAAGTCTGAAGACTACCTTTTCGGAACACCCTCTTAATCTAGTAACTTTTAGTGGTATAAGTAAGGTTTCTTGAAATGCTCCTCCTAGTTTAAAAACAAGGTATAGAAGGAATTCTGGTTCAACTATAGTCACAAAGTTGTTATTTATTAACAATTACTATCAGTGCCGGATTAACCACGTAGCAATTTCTACGGACTCGCGAGAAAGGGGGCCCCGATTATTCAAACCCACTGATCTCTGCCTAAGCGTAATCAAGCACTCTTACCCGACACTTGGTGTGGATGTGAAATTGTGAAATGTTAAAATTATCTACTTATTTGCTACGGGCCCCGCGCTTGCTTAATCCGGCACTGATTACTATTATCAACAGTCATTGATAAGAAGAAGAACACATTGTTAAATAACTTGATAATTGTTATGTTGCTCCATAAATCTACTAGCATGGTTGTTAATAACACTTGCCAACAGTTTTGACAGTTCAATAGGTAACAATCGTCAAACCCCAAATAATGTAATCCACCACATCTACTATACTGTGCTTCTCAAAAGTCCTCTCCCCCTTCTTTTCTTTTGAACTTCAGGTCCAATAAGTGGCATTGATGAGGCATTATATGGATGTTTCATTCACCAGTTCGTGGCCCTTATCACCCTCGTGCCCTGGTAGCCTTGAGGCTGTTAAGCTTGGTAACCATATAGTCTGTTTTCTTATTAACCATATAGTCTGTCTAGGTATCTAAAATGGCTTGCTTCAGTTATGTGGATGTGTTGGAGCGCTATTCTGTACGCGGCATTGACAGTCGTCGGTATCGGTATGTTAACAACAGCTATCGGTTGAGCGGCCGACGGGACTAATATAACGCTATTCTGTATGCCACGGTTTTCGACGCTCGGAATTGCAACCAAAAATTGTCGGCATAGAAGTGACGTCACTCGATTCGGTAAATGTGGCCAATGAGCGATGAGGGAAACTGTCAAATTTGTAAACAAACAAAAGTGCACGTTGAAGATTAGAGGTTATATTTTGGTTTCGTTGTAGGGTAGGGTCATATGATTAGATAATATATAGTGATAGTGACATATCCTTCATCTGTTAGCATAAACTATACAATTCATGTTTACCTCAAAAACTCGAAATTTAAAGTCAACTAGCATTGAAGAATCGATCTGGCGTTAACATATATCTCTTTTTTTTTCAAGTCTCAAGGATAGGATAAGTACAGATATTAATTATTTTGAAGGAATTTCTTGTTCTATCAAAACTTAGCGTTATAATATCGCTCATTTGATTCGGTAGGTACATGGAGAGCCGTTCAAATTTTGCTGCAGGAAAATTTTGTGGAAAAGATGGGAAGGACTTATAAAACACTAGATTAGACCCTATACACAATATAGTTACTCTTCAAATATTGAAAATTTACTTAAATAATCCGCAATTCCAACCAAACATCAACAAATAATGAAAATTCCCTTTCAACGAAAATCGATAACGGTTACCGTGTGGCTCATTAGATCACGGTAGACATACCGATTCTCATTGACTCGAATTCGCGATATCGGTCGGTGAAAAGGTGTACAGAATGCCGCACATGCGACTTACTGACGGCTGTCGATAACTGGGTCTTAGCGATACCGATTTCTCTCCGAAACAAGTTACAGAATAGCGCTCCTGATCTGACTTTTTTGCGTAGGCTGTTTTGTAGCCTAAATAATCCCATCCTTGCTCATGTCAAGTGTTCGTACTACTGTAGATTTTCAGGTACCGGTCACGAAAGTTTTATTTATAAAAATCTGAAACCAATCAATACCAAGGTATATACAGGCAGATTTACAATCATTTTCGTTTTAAGTAACCAAAGAATTCAAACAAAATATCTAAATTTACGTTTTTCCACTACTAGCTGTGAAGTTGACAATTATTGCTTCTTATAAATGAGAAGTTGAATTTCTCTATTTGTGGTTAATAATTTTTTCTATTATTAACCTAGGTCAATAATGGACAAATTCAAATGTTTTGAGAATTCAGGGATAGTAGTTCAACAAAAATTTGTGCAACATAATTTTGTATACACAGGAGATTGTCTTTAACATATTTGCTGCTTGAAATTACCTACCAAGATACATTATTTGAATAAAAATGCCATTAGTTTGAAATTCGCGCTCAACCAAAAATGACTGATGACATAACGAGTACGTTCATAATATATCAAAAACTGACAGTGTACTTGTCAGTCAGACGACGGGGTGGATGCTTCTCGTGGTGCGTTTGTGAATTATTTTTAAATTTTTTTCTTAAATTTTACTAGTAGTGGAAAAAATGTATATACACCATGGTGGTGAAGACATTTTTAAGCCTCGCACCTTATTCCGCTCGGTCAATAATAATAGTCTTCACCATCTTGGTGTATAATATACTATTTATTTTCTCCTGGACGGTTATTTTAGATAAAATGTTCCACTTTGCTTGTACATCGACTTAAAATCACATGTTTTAAAATAATAATCTAGAGGACTAACTGCCAATACTGATTATCATAAAAAGTAAACATTAATATTGTGTGATCCAACAATTTTCTTTTCAATACAATACTGAAATAATTATTTTTAATAGATGACTCCACTGATCTCAGGAAGCGGGACAAACATACCGACTAACCACCAACGACAAGGTAGCGTTCGTTCTACTACCACATCTCTTTCAGCATCTAGCCATAATATTGCCACTGCAAATGCTCCAAATCGAAGCTGGTCAGCCGTATGCTTACGTCCCACTCCGCCGCTACGTCCTTGTCTTGCTTTGGGAACTTCGCCAAACGGTCCGTATGCTCGTTACAGCAATCGCAGACCGATGAGTTATAAAGAGGATGGTTTTATATTAGATGTTATTGAAGCATATTGTTCCGTTATGAAGCCTAGAAGCACTGTTAATTCAGGTTGGTACTATTATAATATTATCCTTCGTTTTGTGTCTTTTTTCTTGGCTGGTTGACATTTCAGGTTGAATTTCTTTCGCGGCTTCTGTTTAGAAACGAGTGTATTAGGGTGGCGCAAAAAACAACTATTTTTTTAAGACTCGTGTGAAAAAATGTCAGTTTCTGATGTTTCAAGAGCCCGCTCAAAAAAAAATTTGAGAGGTCGCTCCAAATTTCTTAAAATGTCAAAATTCGAATTTCTTCTTATAGTCCAAGATTCCAGAGCGATAAGACATAGCTTATTTTCAAATAGATGAAATGCTAGGTTCTCAGTAGCATCTCGTGTGCTTTGAATATCTGTGTGTTTGTGGAGCTAGCCTAAGGACACCCGGGCAGGTATCAGGTGAGAAAGGTAACTAAAAATAAGAGTTACTTCACTTAAATTTGTATGTCTGATTTTTATATATGTTTTGTTGAATAATATTCTAGAGTATTATCATAACTGTCAGACACTTTCCATGGACCAAAACTTTTGTCAGGCGCTTCAAAGCTCCACAAGAAATAGATAAACTTTATTCATTTTTACATGTCTGACTTTCAAATATGTTATCAAGGCAACTATTACCAACTAGTGCAATAAATGAAGGCGAAAAATACCGTCACCATGGGCATCTGGTCTAGCAAGGGATTTTTTTTTAAATTTGCAGGTAATAGTGAGTAAATTGAACCCCCAAAATGTCAGGTGCCTGAAATTTGTGGGAGGGTCGGAAAATGGCTCTAGAGATCCCGAAAATCCGTTTTCCGCCGATATCTCCCGAACTACGATCCTTAGAGAATTTTTGTTCAGACAAAAAATGAAGAGCAGTTCATTACCTACAAAAGTTGTCCTCACAATTTGTTTCGTTACACCAATATTTTTTGCAAAAATGGTGGTTGAAAAGTTCGCAGTTTTCTGAAACTTAAAAACTGACGCTTCTAGCCCAAAATCTGGGATGAGGGACCCTGAAAATACACATAGGCCTCCAGGCATCTATGGTAGATGGCGCCACCTTGCATTTTCGCAAACCGCAAAATAATTAAGGCCATGAAAAGAAATATGAAAATGATCGATCTCTTACCCACTCTCGGGGTCAAAAAGTTATCGATTTCTTTAAAATTGAGACCCTGGCCTGCTTTTATTGGACAGACCAATCCTGGGAATGATTGTGTGCGAAAAGGATTGAAAGTAAACGCTAAAATTGCGAAAATAACTTTCCCATTCTTCATTACCGAATACCTCTTCCTACAAGCGATGAACTTCCACAGACGATACCTTCTCCAGGAACAAATGGTGGTTGTCTTTCCTGGTCTTGCTAACATTTATTAGGGTTTCTAGTCCTCGGGTAACCGTTGTATCGTCTTCAGTCAGAGCTTGATCACAAATAAAACACACGGGCGTACTAGAATCCTCTGCGATCATTTTTCTACAGGAATGAACAATATTTATCAAATCATCAGATGTCATTTCACCCACAACAATATTAATGATCTTAATTTAAAAAATGAGACCTCACCGTGTGTTCCAAAAAAAAGAAGCTCAAGTGTTTTTTGTCAATAAAAATATCAAAATTTATTATTTAATAATAACAATAAAATTAATAATGACTTGAATTTCACTTTTTACACTGGAATACTACTAATTTATTCTTGAAAAATCACGAAAGAGATAGTGTTTACATGTAAAATTGTCAGTTGTTGACAAACAATTCAGCAGAAAGCATCCACGTGTACACGCACTAATTCAGACGCCGTCGACCACACTAGATGGGTGGCGTGGCGGCGTGCGAGAATAAAATGAGGCATCCATTACAACAAATTGAGAGACAAATTTCTTTTTAATGCATCAAATAAAATACTTGATGCACATATCAAAGGAAAGTTCAGAATGTGACCTTTCATCGGGTATGATGCTTGACCGGGAAGAATTTTAATGTAAAGAGAAAAAACTTCTCGAAAAAACTCAGAAGAATAGTTGTCTTCCCTCAGAAAACTGGAAATTTCCCCGATTTTCCTGAAAACCCAGGGGTCTGGGCCTAGGATTGGCTGAAATAACTATTAATAAAAATGAATAAATAAAATAAATCCATGGAAGCATTAAAAAATCTAGCAAAGACGAATTTTGGCCTGGTTTTCCAATGACCCAGGAGCACAAATTGAGTGGATGGAAACACGCCTTAGTAGCCACAGATCCCTTCTTTCTCCCGCACTTTGATTCATTAAAAAATATTGATTTTCACGCGAGTTATTAAAAAATTAGTAATTTACTTGGGGACGTCATGCCCTCAGAGCGTGCTCTCTATAAGCCGGCCTGGAGCTCAATTTTGGGTCGGCGTTCGGGCCATTTATCTCGAAAACTATCTAATTTTTCGAAAAAATGCTAAGGATCATTTTTGTGGGCAAGGAACTGCTCTTTATTTTTCGTCTGAACAAAAATTCTCCAGTGGTCAAATCTCGGCAGATATTGCGGGAAAACGGATTTTCTGGAATTTCAGAGCCATTTTCCCACCCTTCCACAATGGTCAGGTACCTGACATTTTGGGAATTTAATGTGCCTACCATAACCTGCAAATTAAAAAAAAAATTGCTCTTGCTGAACCAGTTGCCCATGTTGACACCTTCGTTTACTGGACTAAAGTTATATTTCGTTAGTCAGACCAATTGTAATAACCGAACAGCCCCTAAACATAAAAATTATCAGCCGGAAGTATGAGTGCGAGAGCACTATGAATGCGTTTCAGAGCGAGTGAGACGTCTGTACTAACTCGGTTCCCCTTCTCTTATATATATTAACTCACAATGTCTCAGTTTAATGTGTATATGCCCTTTATGCACAACATATAGTACACAGTACAGTATAGTTCGGATCTGTTGGAGCACATATAACTTATAGTTTATTTACAATAAGTTTGCAATAACAGTAGTTGGCATAAAATTATGTTGATAAGTTATTTATTGCATAAGATTACATTCAACTCAAAAATAAGACCAAAAATTATAAAAATTTTATGATTAAATACATAAACTTCAAGATGTCCAGTAAATAACAAACTATAAAATGCGAATTAAATCAAAACAACAAACCAACACAAGAAATTCTGATAAAATTTTCTGGCAACCCCCTGGACACGGCAGCCAACTTTTGGACCGTAACTTCCCCCTTTATATGATTAATGATTCCATTTACACTTTGGATATTTAGATTTTGTTCAGTGGCTGCAATTGTTACTACTAATGTCAAAATTGCAAACTTATCGTAAATGAACTATAGTTGCCTTGATAACATATTTGAAAGTTAGACATATAAATATGGAGCTTTAAAACGTCTGACAAAAGTTTTGGTCCATTGACATTTATGATACTACTCTAGAATATTATTCTACAACACATATATAAAAATCAGACATACAAATTTAAGTTAAGTAACTTTTATTTTTAGTTACCTTCCTCACCTGATACCTGCCCAGGTGCCCCTAGGCTAGCTCCACAAACACACAGGTATTCAAAGCACACGAGATGCTACTGAGAACCTAACATTTCATCTATTTGAAAATAGGTTATGTCTTATCGCTCTGGGATCTTACTCCATTATTTCTATTTTATTTTCTCGTTGTGGTTTAATTTTATAGACCAAAAAAATTGGTTGAAAATTTAAATTTTGATTTTTTTTTTCAATTCATGAGTACATTACTTTAGATTTTCTCGAGATACCTATTCATATTAAAATTTAATACTTTTTTCCTTTATTTAGTGAAATAATCTATAAGAATACACCACGAGATGAAATAAAAATCAAACAAAGTACTGAAAATATTTTTTTAAACCTCAATAATTTTATGTAATTACTACAACATTTTAACAATATTTAAATAAACATTTTGCTAAATTCTAAAACCAAACCCACTATACAATTTGTAAAATATGAAGATAACTGCAGATAGTATATTACTAGTAATTGAAGAAAATCCTAAGCTACATCCCAATACAAATAAAATGAATATAATATGTATCTTAAATTGATAATAAATGATATGCTTTTGTAGGTAAAGTTGAAAACTGAAAATTTAACATTTTATTATATTGAGATTCAAAAAAATTCTATTTTTAGTATTTTGTTTGATTTTTAGTTTATCTCGTGGTTTATTTTTGTAGATTATTCTACCAAATAGAAGAAAAATGATTATGAAATTTCAATATGAATATTAAAAGATCTCTGGAAAAAATCTAAATTGATGTTAAATAAAAAAAAACTAGGTGCCTCCTTTCTTAATTTAAATTTTCAACTTAAACTTTCAGATCTTCATTTTTTGTTGGCGTATAAAATTATACAGTTACGAGAAAAAAAATAAAAAATTCTATTTTTGACGATTTTAAATATTTTTAAAAATTCGAAGAGTTGTCTTTTGAAGGGAGAGCTCACAACATCAAAAACTGACATTTTCTCGCACGAGACTACAAAAAATTTGTTGGTTTTTTTGCGCCACCCTATAGTGTATAATTAAGAAAGGATGACAAGTTTCTATAACTGTTTCTAGAGGGGTCCTTTCCTAGCTATCCATTTCGTTATTCAAATTTTTTTCGGTTTGATCTTATCATAAAAAAAATCAAATATGTTGGTACGGTATCGATTT
The DNA here is from genome assembly GCA_910591695.1 of Galerucella pusilla. Taxonomy (NCBI): domain Eukaryota; kingdom Metazoa; phylum Arthropoda; class Insecta; order Coleoptera; family Chrysomelidae; genus Galerucella; species Galerucella pusilla. The sequence continues at coordinate 138,588 of CAJUYI010000262.1, read as the reverse complement.
AAATCGATTGTCAACCGAGCTAGTACTAACTAGTACGTGTATCGTTAACTATATGCTTTGTTTTCTTTCTTATGTGCTGATTTTCCTTGATTCGAGCAGTGGAACTCTTAACTGGTGGTAATGTACAAATGCATGACAAACTAGCACGATCGCAATCGCATAGATCTAGCTTGGATCTGAACCGTTCCTCCTATAATTCGACTGTCATCAGTCAACCGTTGGTCAATCCGCACAACTACAGACCCCACCAGCGTGCCTCTACATGGTGTTGTGGTTCTTTCGTTGCGCGCCAATTACGCAAAACTCAACATCTCGAATAGTGGGGTTTGAACAAATAATCAAAAATTCTTCTAACTTTGACGAACTTTACCATAATCATCCATTAACTGTAAATCACTAAAAATACAAAACATAATTCTTCCAGTTCTCAAACCGCGATTCTTAACTGTGAAATAAAGTAATAAGGACTATAGTTATCCTCAAAATAATTAACTCGTAATTATTGTTATTACAGTATTTACAGCGTGTCTCCTACATGCGTATGTGTTCTCTTTGCCCATATATAGTCAAAAGCGCTCTTATCGTGCGGGTTCAAAGGTCACTAACCATATGTATTAAATCAGAAGACACAGAGGTTACCAAAATGTGAGATTACAAATAGGTATACCCGGAGAAAATAATAGTGGTTGATGTTTCCTGCACACTGGTTGATGAATTTCCCCTTTTCCATTCATTCTCGAAATAATCTATCAGATTAAGTATCATTTTTTTTTTGCTTGAAGATGCAAAATACCGGAAAATTGCTTCCTATTATTTATATTGTCACCTTGAATTGTCAAAGTCACATAACTGACATTTAAATAAAAACTTCGCTGGTGAAATACTTTTTAGAATCTCTGAAAACTAAATACATATCCTTTTTCCTCCCGTCGAAATTGCATATAAGTCTTTCTTATTCAACTTACGGATTTCATTTGAAAGTTATGATTAAACGCAATAAAAGAAAACAAAAACGGTGAGTATGTCTTTGTTGAATCGTATGACCCGCATGATAAGACTGCATTTGACTATAGAAAGTGTAATGTGTTGGAGAATTTTGTGATTGGTTTCCTTTTATTTACATTTGAGAATGTGGACTGTATTTTATCAATGATTTGAACACTTATCGAAAGTATAAATTTATTACAAAAAAGCTTCGTAACATTGACAGTGACATTAAAATTAATTATATAAAATATTGACAAGGATTGTTGTCACATGTTCTAGAATGTTCTAAACATAAAACTCTCAAACTATATATCTATAACTACCCTATGGCGCGCTTTTTTGCCATAACTCGCTTACGTTCGCGGGCTGTATATTGTCAAGCTCTCTGTGGTAAAGATCAAGAAAATTTTAAACAAGCAGCGAAGCGTAGTAACAAAAAAAGCATAATTTAGTTCGCAACAGAAAGTATTGCTACATCTCCAGCACTGCCATTTCAATGTGAAATCAACTAGAGTAATCTTCATTGATTCAAGTTGGTTAAACTACAAAAACAACAGTGCACGGCAAACTGCTGTTTATTTTCATATTCTTCTTGTTTACTGTCAAATTCTTGTAAGATTTATGTGTAAGTTTTTTATTTAAAATGAAATGGAGAGTACTTTTACTATTATACAGATAGAAGGTAAGACTAGGGATATATGACATTACAATGACAAATGACACAACGGTACGTCAAACGAACTGCTAGATATAACACTACTGATATAGGAATATTCGAAAAATTGTGTATAAAAATTTGTTGACTTTTTCTAATTTAAGTGTGACTACGTTTTGCAATAATTGAGTTTTTTTTTTTCAAAATCAAGTTTGTTCAAAATTACCCACTATTCTCGATAACACATTATGAATATGTCTGTTTATTTGTTTTGGTACATTGCCAAAAGATTTTAAGTACCAAAATTTTATGTTTTCAACTTTGCTTTACAGTGGCATGCCTTTACAGTTAGAGTGTGAACTGGTACTTTGACATGTTTTTTTCTTTTTCTTTGAAAAGTATCCATAAATTACACTGTATATGAACGAATCCTGTGATAATAAAAATTGGTGCTATAATTGACCAAAATATGTAAGAAATAAGAATGTTTTTACTGCCTAATGTATAAAGAGAAAAATATGTAATGTTCTAAAAATGTATGTAACTTTATCTTTTAAATGTATTTATACAGATTTAAATCGGGGGAATTCGATCTTTTATCAGCCCGTTTTCGTCAAAAATGTCAAATCTCGCTATATAATCGTCAGATCTCGTGTTTTAATTCCTGTGTTATCAATACCTACCAAGTATACAGGGTGCGGCAGATGTATACCTATGATTTTAGAAATATTTTGATTATTTTAAACAATTTTTGCTAATAGTTCCCTTTACTTTAACCGTTCTTGAGTTGAATTTTTTTAAATGGAAACTATACTCAACTATGTACAGGATGTCCCAAATTGGATGGTTTTGTAGGATTTTCGAAATTCAGAGGTGATAAAAACAGTCAAGATCCAATTAGATCTTCGGTAAGTTGTTCCATTCTCGAGACATAGGATGATGATTCTTAAATTGCAATATTTTCTGACAAATCAGTCATCAAATGACCAAAAATAAGTCACTCCCCTGATGTAAATACTGAACGCAGTAAGATACCTTCGGTTCTCGAGATCTTTCTAATCGATAGTGTGTTTGTCGCACCCAGTATGTAGCAACTTACGATATAAGTGTCCACAAATCAAGTAAACTGACTCTGTATGGTTGCATACATACGTTAATATCCGAATTATTAATAACTTGTTCTATACCTATGTGTTGCGTAGGTGCTATTATTGAAAATATATTTATTTTTCTCACTTTTATTATGTTTCAAACATGTAATTTGGTAATAAAAACATTCTGCTTCTACTATAACCTACTAAGTATTAGAAGAGTTTGCACACTAGGGTGGAACGAAAATTAAGGAAATCCAAAAAAACTTTGCTATTGTTACGTCATAGTTAAAAAAACATGCTTCTAACTATTAGAAACAAGTGTACAAAAGAGAAAGATAGAATCTTCATTTCTTGAGGTTCCTCAGAGGGACGCCATAATGAAAATTGGGGAAATCAATATTTTTTTTGATAAAGTTATGTCATAGTTGAAAAAACATGCTCCTTATTATTAGAAACCAGTGTACAAAAGATAAAGATAAAATCTTTATTTCTTGAGGTTCCTCGGAGGGACGCCATAATTGAAAAAATGTGAACTTTCTTCTCCTAACCTGTTTTTATCGATTTTTTTTTATTTCATATCATACGTACATTTAAATATATATTGCTTAAGGTTTCAATAAACTACCTAGTTAATTTCAAAGCAGAATCTAAAAATTTGGAGGCTCCTCAAATGCAGCAAAGTAGAAAAAAACTCAAATTATATTTTTATTCAACAAGACAACACATTTTCAAGGCAGTTGAAAGGAAACTGATTAGTGTTTGGTCCTTTCTTTCGTCAAAGAATAATCCTATAATGAGAGGTTTTTCCGTAGTTTTGGCCATACAAAGTACTCTTTGTGCTGTTCGGGATCTTCTAATTTTCATCCTATCTATAATCATTGTGGCATTTTCCTTTGATATCACACCCGTATCTTCCGAAACAGCAATAACTATTATGGCTGCTGCACGATCTGACACACCAGTTCTATCAGAGGCAAGTGCCACAAATGCCAATTTCACCCTCATTATTTGTTATAAGTTCCTGTTTTTTTGGTCTAATTCCGTCTTAAAAATGAAACAAAAACCATTTTATTTTCATTAACTCTTAAATTAGGTTAAATCCATTTGAATTGAGGAAAAATATGAAGTGAACTACCTAATCTCAAGACATCATCTGAACCCCGATCAGAATTCGTATTATCCTGTTTTTGGCTAGAGGCAGATGCTACCAATGATAATTTGCGATTAATTTTTAGTAACGTCGTTTTTGATTCATTTTCACCTGATTAAAAGCAGTATGAAAAAAAATGTGCAAATTATAGTTTGAGTAAACTTACGTAATGACAGAGATTTAGCAAAACTACTATCAGATTCAACCTCTTCCTCTTTTTTACTACTGGGGTAGCAGCTTGGATATTTTTCTTTTCTGTTCTCATTTATTGTAATTTTCTTACTAAATTCTATATCGACTGTTCCTATAGCCATGTCTCTTCTATTTCTTTGGTCGGCTAGGAAGTTTTGTTCTTTTTTAGACACTTTTTTGATTTTTCATACTCACAGGTTTGATCCATACATTTGCAAGCAGCTATATCACATAGCTTAGAAGCTTATTCTTCAAATGCCTCCAACTTTCTTGGATCGTTTCAGTTTTTCAAATTTCTCTGATTGGGTTTGTAACGTTGATGAAACTTCTTCATTTTGCTCCTTATTCGATTTTCAGACACTACTGGAATTGAAGCTTCAAGCCAAATTTCTTCGACTTTTGGAACAACTTGATTAAGAATCTCACAAACAGAGGGATCTTTTCCTGCATATTGTTGCATCAAATCATGTTGTACGAACAAATAATAACACATAATGTCACTAAACGTTGGCAAAGCTTTTCCACGTAATGGTTTCAATGTCCAAAAATAATACACTTGTCTTGACTTCTACTTGCCATTATTATTATCTTGCTCACCAGAGGACATATTAGTATTTAACAAAATTTAATATGCTTGAGGAACCATAAGACATGTTGATATGAAAAAAATATTTTAGGGAGCTATTTTGCGAAACAAAATGTATCGATTATACGTTGTGATAGCTTTGCAATAATACTTTTAAATAACATATATATTGTAGCAAATTTAGAGGAAATCGATAGATTTCTTGAATTCCAAGGACTCCGAGGAACCTCAGGATATTAAAATATGTCAGGCAACTTTTGACATTATTTTTTGTTCACTCATTCGCATATTTTAACCCCTATGGAATACTACTTGTTAGGAAAAAAATTTTTCGTTCCACCCTATTGCACACGTCTGTTATTTATCTACTTCCTAGCTATTAGCAATTGCAACATTCCGTGCTATTAGAGAATGTAAGGAGGTGAGAGACGTTATATTTCTGTGTCCTACGCATGCGTATTCTTGATAAAATCTATATGAGAAAGTATATTAGCATCTAGTCAGCATCGGCAATCGACTTATTCGATTTACAGCTGAAGGCCAATAAAAATTAACATACATGAAGTGCTGTAATGGTACATTGTGTCACAAGGGCATAGAATGATACTCTTAGAGTTAAGGCTGCATTACCTGCAATTCGCAATGACGTTTAATGAAAACTCATGTTCAACTCAACTAACAAATGCGATGTGAAATAGTGAGTTAGAATTGAAGCCAACAACATAGTTTATGTCAAAAAGTAACAATTACTATTATTAGTAACAAAAATTCAAGTAGGTATAGGTAGACACATTAAACGCCAACAATCTTTTTATTTCTATCAATTAAACTTGGTAACTTCAATAATTTCATATATCTCAAGATTTTATCAAAGTATCAAGTAAACCCCTATATTTGTTTTTTATATTTAAAACATGTGCAAATTCTTATTTATACCTATATATATTTTTTGTGTGTGCGTGTTTTTGTAGACTTATTAATATTTTTTATATGTTACCAGATGATTGATATTCAATAAAATATTTTGAATTTTGTGTTATTCTTTTTCATTTGAATATTAGTGAAGTTGTAAAAGGTAGAAAATAGATTTGCTGTAAAATGTTGTGTTAAATCAAAGATAATATCACCTATTAGAACTGAAAATTAGCACAAATGAATGGTCTTCAGTTAATTTTGAAATATATGTATTTCAAACGGTTGTCAATAATGAATACTTTCCGAGCAAATTTTTTATAAAGCAAAAAAAAATATTGTATAATTTTTTTACCTTTTACAATTGATTTTATTTTCATATACAGTGTGCTCATACAATTTATTTCAATTCGATATAATTTCACGTGATAAAGTAATATACAGAGTCAACCATGATTTTCTGTTTTGAAAACTCAGTTTTGGAATATTCATAAGAGTTTGGTACAAAAAATATCCTATCTCATACCCACATTTATAGATATAGGATGTTTAAGTTGTAAATTCCCAGTTGTATTTAAAGTGTACAGCAAAAATAACTACCTACCATCCAATGCGGTGTCCGAATCAAATTACTTCAAATAAATTAGGCATCAGCTTAAATTGACATCGAATTATTTAAAGCAAAGTTGCCAGCAAAGTTTTTTTAATGATTCCCTCTCTACTTAGTCTGTATCTTGTTTTTTCTGCAACACTTTCCACCACCATATGTAGAGGGGTGAGGTTGAGAATCACTTCCATGGCTGCCGTTGGGCATGTTTTCATTGCTCCTGTAATGCATATACAGGCTAGTCTTTGAATTTTGGAGAGGTTTTCTCTCGTCGTCAATAGGCTAGTTCTACTACTCCACGCAATGGCTCCATAAGTGATGATTGGTCTCACTATGGCAGTGTACATCCAGCTTAGGATTTTTGGGTTACAGCCCCAGTTTCTTCCCGCCAGATTCCTGCACACCATTATAGCCATTTTTGCCTTGTATGTAATCTCCTTTTCGTGTTTGTTCCACGGGAGTTTACTATCTAGAGTTAAACCTAGATACTTGACTTCTTGTCTCCATTCAATCTCGTTCCCATCAAGTTTTATGGTTTTGAGGTTGAGTTTTCTTTTCTTAGTGAAGGCTATCACGATGGTTTCAGTGGGGTTGATGCTAAGTCCCACTTGCCTACACCAGCTATTTGTATAGTTCAGACCCTTTTGTACAATATCGCAAAGGGTGTTTTCCACAGACATATAAAAAACAATAGACAGAGCTATTCATTCATAAAATACGAAATGTTTATACTCCAACATTGTTATGATCAGGGGCGGTGAAGAGGCAAAGCATATGACCATTGCTGGAATATGGCGGCCGACAGATAAACACCATTGACGGAGAATTAACGGGGGCTAATGATTGAATAGACTCAATTCGGGAATTTTTTCACAATATTTTAGATTTTTTAAATTAAAACTTAATAAACAACTGTGCAACAAAAATTATTATAAATATCAAAATTTGTTACTGCTGATAAAAAAATTCAGTTTATCTAACTATCACATTGAAATATTTACTGCTCAAAGGAGAATATTACACATTTTCATTTTTTAAAACAACTTCAAAATTGTCAGTAAAAGTAACGTATATTGTAGTTTATATTAATTTTGCTCTCAAATTCTTGTGAGGTTTATGAAATAAAAATAATTACAAAATAATATATATTTATTTTACAAGTAGTCACATCGTCAAAGTTAAGTCATTGATTGCGAAATAAGGAACTGCATCTCTCCTTAACATTTTTGTTCCATTGGTCCTTTGTGTAAAATCATTTCCTTCAAAATGATCAGAACATACTTCTGGTCTCTTTGGTAATTTTTTATCTGGTTGGAATCCAAGTATTTCCATCCAGGTATTTCTTCGAGCTTGGCTTACCGGAAAACTAGTAGAAATCATTGGAAAATTATAGGTACACAACAGTGGCTAGCTGTTTACCTATTTTTTACAACTAACTAGGATTTCTGAAGATAATGGTGTTGTAGTAGAGGTATTGTGATATGAGGTAAAACCACCAGTAAATTACCTATAGCTAGGAATAAAATTACATAATTCCTAGCACCTATACAAAATGCAACAGCATCCTATTAGGTAGAGTAAGTAGTGGCCTATCAAAGCAAGCCTTACATGAAGTTTTTAATACCTCAAAACTCTCAGTCTATATCCAAATTCCTGAACTACTTGTCTAATGCTTCCTATAGGTAAGCTTCATAGACATTTTTTTATATATAGGTATGTGCAGCATCTTATGTTTATTTTATACAATCTGCTTAAATATGTGTAAGTATGTGAGTGGTAATTTCACCCAATTTTCTCCTTATCAAGCCAATTCAGATTGTGTGAAAAAAGGATTCACATACCCGCCTATGACTAACTTATTTACTACAACTTACCAGTGAAAAGATAGGTTAGGGTTCAAATAGTCGATTTTCCGGCACACCACACACTGTCTCACCATAGTTTTAATTTTTTAACATCTCTGCTTCACTAGTAAATACTAAATTAGGTGAAATACACGCAAATAAATCAAAAACACAGTACTCGCCACTTTAAATATCAATGAAATGATATTGGAATATGGCGGCTGCTTGTTGGGTATTTTGCTAGCGGCGTTGCCGGACTTCGCAAAATTTTAAAAGATGAGCGGAAAATTATACTATACTATGTATGTAATATAAAATTTAAGAGATTCAAACTCAACAAATAACAAATTTCCACACATATTTCCATGCAAAAATATATGTATGCAAAAATATTTTCTGTTTGTAGAGAAATATTAAATAATAGTATCAAACATGAAGTATTAAAAGTAACTTTATATTATTCATCTGGCAACGCTGCGCTACTACAAAATAATTTGTAGTAAAGTAAGAATTAATGTTGGCACATACACATTTTGTAAACAACTCCGTCTATTGTTTTTTATATGTCTGTGGTGTTTTCGAATTTCCCCCTGGCTGTTATGACAATACCGTCGGCATATCCTTGGCAGGATATTCCAAGATCCGTCAAACCACACAGGAGTTCGTCAACCGTCAGACTCCACACTCCCTGTTGGCATCCTCTGGTAGTGCAGATGGAGACAATGTCTTTGCTCGTCCTCGTCTCTGCTATTCTTGTGGTGAGCAGTTCCGACATCCATTTGGATGTTGTACTGTCTTCACCTCTTCTATTCAATGCTCTTCTGACTGCCTCATGTGGAGTATTGTCAAAAGCTCCTTCTATGTCCAAAAATGCACATACTACAGTTTCTTGGTTGTCTAGAGCACCTCGGATATCCTCCGTCAGTTGTACCAGTGAATCATATTGTTAGTATTGTTGATAATAAAAAGTCCCTTTTCTAACTATTATCACTACATGCTTAGATTTTACATAGTTAAACCTGGCAATATCGAATGTTTTCGACTGCATTCCTTTCACGGCTTCAGATAAACTTGCCAAAGTATACATTACTACATTTATTCTTACTACATACGTCGATTTAAATTATCTTCATATCTTTGTTTTTATACTTATTTTTACTTCCAAGAATTAGTCAAGCATGAATAAAACAACATTTGCCAACATAAAAACTCTGGAAACCATTTAGAACATTTACTAAATTAATTAATAATAATAATAGAGCGAGGGGGCTTGTTTGTTGATTCCCCATCCACTTTTATTACTCCTATTTGACATAATATAAAGTCTAGTCTTTGAATTGTCGAGAGGTTGTATCCCGCTGTCAACAGGCTAGTCTTGCTTCTATAAAAAAATGGCTGCATAAATGATTATTGGCTGTGTACATCAGATCCTCATGCTCTACAACCACGTAATATTATTGTTCAATTAATCAACATTCTATATATGTATTTCAACTGAACCAAATAGGTACTACAAGATTCAGTCAGTCTTTCGGAGGAGACGTAAAACCGAGGTCCCGTGTCCATGGATGTTGGGCTCGTTAAAGAACGCTACCACTGGTTGGAACACTAGTGGGTTCGCCAGAATTTCTGGTTAGGGGTAGAGTGCTCCCGGCGTCGGTGATTAGCCTCAGTCGCAGAAATAGACCGACGTTAAAAAACAGAATAAAAAAAAGATTCACTCTGTATATTAATTGTCTGCTTAAAATTGTAGTAAATTGAAATAAAAAAAGATTATGAATTTAATGGTCGCACTGTATATGTACGAAATTATTTTTTCAGTTAACGTTAGCGATGCATCAAAATCGGAACTCAGCAAAGCCATTCCGGAAGCCATACAGCAGCTTCAATCAAAAATTAGTATACTCGAGTATAACGTGACGGCACTCACGTCACAACTAGACGATGAAAAGAAAGCTAGATCGACTTTACAACATGTCGTGAAAAATTATTTAATGTCTTCCTCCGGTGATATCGAAAAAATTCAGTGGCCAATTATAGAGAGCAATATTTAAGAGGACCAGAATTTTTTTTAAGTGCAAATCGTTTTCATTAATTAAAGGTAATATTAGATTTATTTTTATTATAAAATACAAGTATATTTATCGATTTTGAATTTTTTTTCCATTTTATAACCATTTCATTAGGTATGTATGTATTTTGGGGTGACATTCACTGAGACCTAAAAGATCTATATTGCGCCCTCTTACTTCTACTTAGTTTCTGAAGAGAGTCTCAGAAACTAGTAGTTCCTTTAGTCCTATTTCCCGGAGGAATTTTAGGATGTCTGCAGGCTTCAACTTAGGTAAATTTTCCTCTTCTATCTAGTAATCTCCCAGGTGCTGTGCTCTAGGATTCTGAAGTGCTGAGCAGTTGGGAAGTATGTGGATGGAGGTTTCTTCTTGCATGCCACAAAATCTGCATTCTTCTTCCTCCACTTTTTTGAGCTTTTTCACGTGCCCATTCAGGCGACAATGTTCCGTTAGGATACCTGTTGAAACTCGTAGCGCAGTTTTACTTTGACTTATGCATTCATTTGATCTCTACAGGTTGTAGTCACCCAGAAGAGTCTTTGATTGTATAAGCCCTACTAAATATTTTTAATGTCCTGTAGTAGGTAAGGACCGTATTAACTTATATCAGTGAGAGTTAAAAAGTTTAAATCACTAATATTGTATAAAATAGCATAGTAGAACAAACGGATCTCCTAATTCTCCTGATCTAACCTCCTTATATCTCTTATTCAACGTGTTCTAAGTTATCTTTGCATGCAAAATTTCTCGTTTATTTTAAACCCTAATATAAAAATGTATAAGCTGTTGTTAGAGTATATTTTTATGTACGAGAGTAATAAAGGTAATTTCTAATGCAAAATTTTAAATATTATTACAGAATCATCTCAATATTTCCTAAAATTTTCGCTATTTTATAACCATGAACCGTACAGAACAATAGAAAAAGGTTTGGACAGGCCAAAAGCCCTGTGTATTAAATATTACATAGCCGTATCATAAGATTATTTTCAATAAGTACCTATTTGCCAATGAAGGTTTGAATCTACATGTACTGGTGACAAATGAGACAATGCTTCACATTCGAAGATAATGTGAGAGGCTGGTTTTTCCAACCGACAGATTGGCTCCTCCCTATATATGCCGATTATATTATGCATGTGCTTCCTTAGGGTACAGTGACCGGTGAGTAATCTCATCATTCTCCTTATCAGGCCCCTGCTGAGGAATACTATATCGTTAGTCAGCGTCTCCTAGGGTTTTTTAACCAGGAGTGCTTTTAAATTCATTGTTTCTCCAAGATTAAAAAATCAGCTATTTAGGCAAATCTGCTGCGATCTAACCAAAGTGATAGTGGTGAATTTGCGAATAAAATTATTTATGACAGCTTATATTGTCACGGGGTTTTGGTATTATTTTTATATTTTATAAGCATTTTTTTGCAATGGATACCATTGAAAAGAAGAAAACGGGTAGTGTGTGTGTAGTTCGTGGATGTAACAATAAATATTATAATTATGATGAAAAATTTTACCGTTTTCCAAAGGATTCAGAAGAGTGAGAAACTGTTTGTATTTTCATACGAAAAGTATAGTACTTTATTATTTGATATTTATATTGCATTTATGAGCCTCAGTTTTATGCATTGATTTAATTTGTTGTTTTTGTCTCAGAGCTAAAGTTTGGCTCGAAACATGCGATAGGCCTGACTTGATGCCAAAAATAGAAACTCTATACAATAGTAGTCATCGTTTATGTGGTGCTCATTTTGAACCAGACATGATTATGCAACCTCATAAAAGAAAACTTCTTTTAAAAAAGGCTATTCCAACAATATTTCTTTCATCAAATACTGCAATGCCTAAAGACTTTCAGACAAATGATTTATTGGAAAAGAGTTTTGTTCGATAGTTTTGTGGTTATTAATCTAAAATACAAGAAAAACTTTTTTATAGAAACTTAGAATTAGTATATAGTTAAGAAGAGAAAAAAAAATTAATGCTTAATATAAAGGGTGCCCTATAAAACGCAAGAAAAAGCCGAACTTACATAAACAAAAAGGAACCTAAAACTAGTACACGTTAAAAAAAAATAATGATAATAAAGTAATGTTTCATTCGTTTAGAATAAATGCCCTTAATTTTAAAATATTCCATATATAAAACGATATGCTTTTTTTTCGAGGTTACATTTAGGTTTTCTAATTGAAAAACTAGACTAGAAAAACTAGAACTAGTATTCATTATTATTATTGTTGCATATTTAAAATGTAAATGATTGAATGTTCAAGTAAAGAAAAAAACTACAGCTTGGCAACATCACAATATTTTGTTTTGCAACGTCCATCCTCTTTTTATCGATATAATTAATTAAAAAAACAATTTTAATAAATAATTATTTAATTGGGTGCACTTTTACAACCTAAATTATACAATAAAATTGGAAAAAACTAAATTGATAATCCAGAAAAAAATACCCTATCATTTATTATATACATGAAAAAAATAAATAGAACATGGAAAATATCACAGTACCGTTCAACCGACTACCCCATAACCTAACAATCCTCAGTATCCAACCTCTGTTGAGCTATACTGTGCTGTTTCATGTATCTCGCATACATCTGCCTAGCTTGATTTAAAACCCTAACGACGTTGTGTTTTCTCACCATTTTATCGAAATGCATAGCCATTTCATTGTAGTCCATGGATTTACTTATGATATGATCGCGGTGTTGCACCAACAAAGTTATACATAAAAACATGAGGAATGGATTACCGCCGCCGAATTCGCTCGGGGGAGGTAAAAGAGACGAAGTTTTAACGGTTTCTGTGACTTCTTCGCAAGAGTTGGTCATATTTGGTAATGTCCCGTTAGAGGTAGGTTCTAGTGTTCCAGGATTCGGTTCCGCTGGATCTGTAGGTACTTCGGGCACTTTTTTTGCTTCTGGCGAGTCGATATCGATATCGGCTTGCTCGTCGGGTGTATGAGGGTTTAATTTAGTAACGCTGGGAGTTTTTTGATGCAGAGGATTTTCCCACAAGAAAACATCATCGCTTTTTCTATTTTCTTTTAATTCCGCTTCTTTGGTGACAGTAGTGTTTTTTTCGCTAAGCAGAGAGGATGGTAATCGATGAACAAATGTTTTTCCAAAAACTGTTCGATCCAAGTGTTCCAACTCCAATTTTAATTCTCTTGTTACGGAAGTCGTTAAGGGGAAGTAATCTTGTGAATCATCAGGAGTTGTGTCGTCGCCACTATTGGAAGTCGAAGAAAAATGTCGAGATAAATTCGAGTTTTCCGAATCGTCGAGACTGGATTTTGTGAGCATTATTTTTGGTTTTTCGGAAATATCGGGCTTAGCTTCGCTGCCGAGTTTGAGGAATTCGTTGAGATTTTTTACCAAACGTCCCTAAAAAAATACCCAAATTAGGACAGTGTAAGTTGAAATCCAAAATCACACTTAAACAGATGCAACCAAGAGCCTAGAAAGCTTCTTAAAGCTATCCGAAATAATATTTTCAATACAGAGCAAAGAGGAATTGCGAAAATATCACTAAACCATTGACGGGACACTCTGAAAGATTACATGACGTTACTGACAAATCGGCCATTTGAATTTTCACGCTTGCGCATCTTGTAATCAAAGTGAGAGTCACGGTTTGATTTTCTTTTGTATGTTCCTTTGCAAAGATGGCGCTTACTTGTTAGTCACTTTTTCAATCGATTTGTGCCAAATCAAGAAGAAACTTCTTTGCCAGTTACGATACTACTTTCGACACAGTAAGGGTTCAGTGCTTTTAAATCCGTTTGGCCTCCCGAGAAAATTTTGATTGTTATATGTGTGAATTCAAAAATCTCAAAGTGCACAAGTGCCGACCATCATTTTCACGCTGTAGATCTGTCAGATATTATATTTATTGACAGAAAGTGTTACTACTCAGAGGGAGCGCTAAATCTATGTGGGGTGCACTCTTTTTTTCCTCATCCACACATCGATGGGAAATTCCAATGAAAAGTACAGGCATATCGGTCAAAAGACTAGTAGAGACAAGATGGAATGCTCATCACGATGCTGTTAAATCACTGAAAATAAATTTGAGTAACTTGTATCAATACCCGAAGGCGTGTGAGATCCCAGCAGCAGCAGAGAAAGCGTCGATGCAAGAGAAGCAGTATCCACACTCTTACCAGCTTTGTGTGACTTCAGTTTTTTATGCTACCTCTCTTTTTGGCGTGAAGTCCTAATAGAAGTTAATCAGAAAACAAAGTAGTTTGGCAAGTTTATTTGAAGCTACGGGGCATCGGTAAGAGGGGAGGAAACATGGCGCATATCTGTCATAAACGTTTAAAAACATATCCAATTTCACGTCACAGATTTGACGATGGCGAAAACGAAATATTTTTAAAACATATGTCGTCAAGAAAATCAAATATTTGTCATTGAGCAAGGCCCGATATTATGAAAGTTTTTGCTACAGATTATTATCATTTGCTCCATTTCTCATTCTTCTCATTTGGGATATGAAATAATAAATAATATGAAAATGAAAGCGGTACCAACAAGGCAGAATTTTGCACATCAGAAATACGTTGTCAGAAAATATTTTGGTAAGACTGAGGTACTGAATCAATTACTGAAGATATACTTATTGATAATGAGTGTACAGAAATACTGAAAATTTTGAGATATGAATGAAAAGATAACCTTTCAATTTTTCCGCAGTCTCTTCATCCACTGTTAATAGCAAATCGTCAATAGTCATTTGAAACATTTTTTACAAAAAAAAGGGATATACAATTTTACTTTTATGTTGTTTTTGGTTTTCTGTCTCCTTGCGATCATAAATTATGGGAGCCTGCGATATACATAATATGAACAAAAGACAATGACAACTGACAGCTTCGAACCGCTCCTTATTCTTTGGTTCAAAATAATGCAAAGTGCTTTGAAACATTCCGTCTACGACGTCATTGTTTCAACGCTCAAATGAAATATTTTTAAAAAAGACGAAATAATTTTAAAACAGTGGTACGCCAAAAAATAGCTCTAGTAAGCGGACGTCACTTTTACACAATGACAATGAGTCGGAAGTTTGGTTACTTATAAGTTGTTCATCCATATATTCTTTCGTTAATTTATCTTGCCAAAAAACACTCGAGCTTTTCTTTTATCAGATAAATTCCTCTTTAACTCAAAGTTTTGTCAATCACTAAATTTGCTCGAAAAACTGACATTAGATAAAACATAAACATAACCTATCTGGAATCTAGATCTCCAATAACCACGCTTGATTCATCCCCTCCACTTTATTTCCGACTCAAGTCCAACTGATACCCCCTTACAACACATTCAGCATCGGTGAAGGGGGAGGAAAAATCTCAGCTCACTTCGAAGTGAGTGAATAAAAAAGAACGCGCACATTACCGATATGAGCTGAGATTAACTGAGATCTCAGTCAAAAAGAACACACCTACAATGAGACAAACTCGACTTACCAGTCTTTCCATATTGTCCATTGAAAAGGACAGGAAAGTGAATTTTGCTAATGTCATTGAATATTTTAGCAACATTTAAGCTCGCTTAGGGTGAAATTCATAGTCGACACTTGAGGGTCACTCATACTCAAACTCAGCTTAGCTTGAAGCAACTTTTCATATCCACAGTCATTACTCAAGTAATACTTCAATTTGAGTGAAGAAAGTTTGGCATCAATGTTATTATTAGGAACTTTTGGTTGCGTCTGGTTAACAATTGTAATTTATGAACGTCCTTTAACGTTCATCTGACATCTGTTGCATTGCATTCATATTCGAATTTGTGTTCAGTTCGTGTATTAGCCTTCTGCAAGTATTTTATGCTCAGTTTAGTTCTTTACTGTTCATATATATTTCTTTTTTGCTGCGTAAGTTTATTTTTCAAGCTAGTTATTTAATAGATAATTTCAAATTCTTATTTTCAATTTTCATAGTAGATATTATTTCATTCGAGTTCATTATTTCTCAGGAAAATAGAAAACAAAAGAAAACTCCATTCGTCTAGCGAAGAACTAGCCTTAAGTGAGCTGGTTCGTAAATATTCTTTTATATAAAATAAAAAAAACTGATAGTGTTAGCTCAGCTGGAAAGAAAAAGGCATAGGTGTCACTGGCACACGAGTTTCAAGTGGAGTGCATTGTTTCGTCAAAAAATTAATTCATCTAATAATTTTGCTTTTTACTACACCAATGTAATTACGAACAGGGACGTATATAAGGGGGGGTTTTGGGGGTTCAAACCTCCCCCCCCCCCCCCAAAGAAAATGCAATAATTTTTTATTAGCATACTGCTGCAATATTTGAATTACATTTAATACGAATTACGAAATACAAATAATATATTTTTCATCAATATTGGATCTGAAGCTTTAAGAAACTGTGTGAAAAAAGTTAAGTTCAGTTGATATAAGTGTTCCAAAAGTAACTGGAAGACAAATCAACCGCAGTAATGTACCAGGGGACACAGCTGAAGTTTACTATCGGCGGAACATATTTTACCCATTTATCGAACATGTAGTCAACGAAATTGAAGCTCGTTTTTTCAGTTGATTTTACCTGACCGGAAGAACTTAGAAGACTGGCGACTCGGAACAGTGTAACACTGGAGTGGGTACCAGGTCACAAAGGAATCGCTGGCAATGAAAAAGCTGACGAACTTGCAAGAGCAGGATCTTCAACACTGATAAACGGACCCGAACCATCTGTGGGCATCCCCAGATGCTCCACTAGGTCATGGTTAAAAGGGTGGGTAAAAGAACAACACAAAAAAAATTGGAAGAATACACCCAGGCAAACACATGGGAAGAAATTTATGAAAGAACCATCAGAAAAAGTAGCAAAAGAACTGCGCACTATAACGGGGCTCCTTACGGAACACTTTTCCACAAAGGAGCACTTGAACAAAATAGGACTATATAACGGAGACCTCACATACAGGAGATGCAAAAAGGACACCGGAACAGCTCTGCACATATTATGCAACTGTGAGACGTTGGACCACAGGAGGCAAAAACTATATGGAAGGCCTCAAATGACTCCAGAAGACTACGACCAACCAGTAAAGAACCTGTATGAGCTAATACAGGGAACGAATTGACTGAATAGGCTGTAGTCAGAACATTAGGAGAATCCACAATACGCCCAAGAGGCTGAGGTGGTGGAGCGAAACGAAAAACGATGTTTAAAAATACTTTTGGATGTAGCCAAGTCAAACAAAGAATTAAAAAAAAAACTTAACATTATTTCTTTTACTTGAAAAATTGCTTTAATGCGTGGCACACGATTTTTTTTTGCCTTTGGCGGCGCCTTCAATAAAGCTTTCTCCTTCTGAACCTATCAGATGAAAAAAACCAAAACCCCCCCCATGAAAAAGCTATAGCTACGTGACTGATTACGAACCTAGGTAAACAATAAACGTTAGCATTATCATATTCTATATAGTTTACAAAATCAATAAAATCATCCATCATACTAATTTCCTTGAAAAATTTTAAACTATAATAGACTAATAACAACCATTAAAATTTTGATATCGTAAAATGACAGTGTAAGGTACAAACGTGGTTTAAAGGTTAGAAATCTTCACTCCAGTGAGCTGGAATCTGTACTCATATTTCACTCAAGTTTCACTCAAACTCAACCTCACTTTTCACCTGTTAAGTGTCTCTGCATACAATAAGGATAAGTGAAGTATGAGTGACCCTCAAGTATCGACTATGAATTTCACCCTTAGTATTTGTCTTTTTATTTTGAGGGTGCTCATTGGAAAGTCGCCCCGGGTGAGAACCCATACTACGCCGCCGCTGTTACTGCTCTACAAGTTTTACAGGGAAAATACAGTTTATACTTATATTCGCAAATATAAATGTTTTTACAGTTTTCCCATAATATTCTTTCTATAAACTAGTGGACACGTTATTAATAAGAGAAAGATTTGAATTTAATTAATTACAAACCTGCTGGGGTCCATTTTCTTCTTCTTCCTTAATAGCGTGCGTTGTATCCAATTTATCCAACGACGAAAATAACTTTTGTTTCAAATCCTTGAAATGACCGGTCTTTTTGGAATTCTTTATCAAGCTGTTCATGCTGGAAGAGAGACTGGCACTTTTTCTATTCAACATTTGATGGGAATTTATTCGGTTATTCAGAATTACCGAATCGGATTTTTGCTCTAGAGGAGATATAGATCTTGGTAAAAGTTCGGATTTTAAGGAACTATTCGAGATATCACTCGTTTTTGCGGATGTGTCACTAGTTTTCGTGGATAAATCGCTATTTTTAGGAGAAAAATCGAAATGTGCGGAAGATACTTCAAGATTTTTAGGAGATTTGGGACTTATATCGATGGAATGTTGTAGAACAGCGTCGTCTAAGCTTTGGTACTTGGCTTTAACGACCGAAACGGCTTTAGTTTTACTAACGGATTCGTCTAAACTATGATTTTGTCGTTTAACTTGTTGATTCTTGGTGTTACTACTAAGAGATAATGAACTGCTTTGTCTTCTTAAAGCTATTATTTTCGTATAAGCGTTTTCTCTATGAGTTTTAACCAGTGGACTAACAGGCGGAGTAGATATGGAAGGTTGGAAGATTATATCGAACAACTTCAGTTCTTTTTCTGGAGGATCGGCTGGTAGGGAACTCCAAAGGACTTCGAGCATTCTCAACGAGTCTTCGAATGCGAATTCTCGTTTCATTTCGAGAAGAAGCCAACGATAACAAAAAAGGAGATCGTCGGCCTGGTATAGCTTCAAGTAGTTATAAAATTCCGGATCGTAATACATAATTCCTTCGGCTAGATGGGTAAATTTTTGAGTCATAGCGATACCGTCTATCATGAAGTTCGTACACAACCTTTGCATCAATGCGCAGAAGCAAATATACGCGTGAGCTTCGTCGTTCATCGTCACTAGCAGCGGTGAGGCTAAATCGCTCATTCCCTGACAGTAACTCACTTTTGGATGATTCAGTGCATAGCTGAAATAGAGACCAAAAAAAACAATAAAAAAAACGTATGTACATTTAAAAAAATGCTAAATAGAATAAGTGTATATAGGAGTAGAAGTTCGTTCAAAATTTCAAAAAGTCATAACAGACATGGAAGAAAAGATCTTCTACACAGATGGCACAAAAACCGAGTATATCCCTGTATATTAATATGAAATCTACGTAAAATTTTAGTATACTTTTGCCTGACAACTTTTTTCGAAAAATCCATATTTTTTGAGTTATTAATTTTTTTTGGATAATTTGACGGTTGCAGATCCTCACAAATTATTTTTTCAAGTGAATACCCTTGAAGATATGAAAATGGTTTCTGTTCGGTTGCTTTTAGCAAAGTCAGGCCTATTTGAATCTATGTTGAATTTTTTTTCATTTTATACAGGATGAGTATAGAAAGTGTTCAAAGTTTAATTTCATAAATATCAAATTTCTCTATTTTTTTTTAAATAGTACCACCCGGTTTTTTCTATTTTAATGCATTCAGGCGTAAAAAATAAGGCGAATTCATGTATACTTTTCTATACATAAACCTTACCATTATCCAGATATTAAATGTTTTCTGTAAATTTTTAGAGATGAAGGATATCTTACTGGAAATAAAGCACATATTATTATTATATTATGTTCTTGTAACTACTTTGCCATATTCACCATGTATTAAAAGCAAATTTACATCTTAGTGCTTGTATCAACGGGTCAAAATAAAATTTAGATCCCACCTGCATCTCTCAAAGTTTACAGAAAACATTCAATATACGGATAGCGGTAAGGTATAGGAAAGTATGGAAGAATTTGCTTCATTTTTTACCCCTGAATGCATTACAATGGAAAAAACCGGGTGGTTCTACTTAAGAAAATAAAGAAATTTGATATATATAAAGTTAAACTTTGAACACTTTTTATACACACCCTGTATAAAATGGAAAATTTTTCGACATAGATTCAAATATGCTAAAAGCAACTGAACAGAAAGCATTTTCATATCTAAGGGTATCCTAGTAAAAAAATAATTTACAGGGGTCTGCAACGGTCAATTTTTTTTACAAAAAATCAATATCTCAAAAAGTACTAAAATTTTACGTAGATTTCAAAAATGTATTAATATAAGGGTGTTCTATTCAAAATAACAAAGTTGCAGTAGAACCGGAAGTCTGTCAACTTTGAAAATATTTTAGTTAAAAATATCGTATTTGAAAACCCAAACGTAGAAATTTTCATGATTTTACTATTCATATAAGTATTTTGCCATATACAGATAGTTTTAACTCGTCGTGGGACACCCTGTATAGACAAGACTCTCACTAGCAAACATGTGATGATATGACAGCACCGTGGAAGAATTATTAAGGCAAAAGTTAAAGGAAAACACCAAACTAGTTTGGAATTATGGTTTTAAATGAAACTAACTGTTTTTAAATGACTCCACAATATATTTGAAAAAATGTGTAAATTGCAAGTAAATTGACAGTTAGTTTCATTTAAAACCATATGATAAGTAGATTCCACGAAGTGAGGGTTTATACAGTTAACTCTAGTTTGGAATTGCTTGGAAACGAGGCGACTCAGATCAAAAAGATAATTTAGAAGCCGATTCACTAGCTCCAGATGGAGCACGACGTGCTTCCATAGTTCCAGAACCTTCCTGTAGCATAGCGAAGACGCTATACTGGAACAGATGCTGGAGCCCATGATGGTGCTAAACTAAACTCTCACTGCATATGAACATTGAAAGGGGTTATAGATACCAAAAGCTCCTGATAATTTCTAACAGTCAGGCAGTACTGATATCCTCAACATGCCCCAAGATCAGATCTAGACTGGTAACTGTCTACAATAACCCTGGCAAACCACAATAAGATAACGCACAAGTTCATACTCACCAATCACTGTACTCCAAGGAAGCACATGCATTCCATGGGCATATAAAGGGAGAAATTTATCAGTAGGTTATGCATGGAAGAGGAAGAAACAGTCTCAAACATTATCTCCTAATACGAAGCTCAGACTCTTTGGAGATATAAACTCCTGGACTAGACCGCCCAAGAAAAGAATTCTGCAAAAAGGATCTTATGAACAGAGATAAGGTTAACCAATTGTATCACAACCAAGATCGCAAAAAGCCAAAAGGCTGAAGTGTAGGGGACTTGAAGTCTTCTTGATATACTGAACTAATCAATCAACCAACTATATTACAGAATTTACAATCAAAGGTCTACTGAAAAGAAAACGAAAATTGGACATCTTGGAAGAAAGCATTTTTCAATCCAACTCTACTCAAGAATACATATCATAGAACTTTAGGTATGCAGCACACTGTGGATTCCAGGATACTATGGGACTAGAAAGGGAGCATCCACTCCATATACTCAACGAAAACAAGGATGTCTGGCATAGAGTATGCAACACACACTGAAGATAAAGAAACGTCAAATTAAAAACGGATATAATTATTTCATGCAGGAATCAAATTCGTACTGGTATCCGGTGAAATTATCAGGTGTGCGACGTCCATATATTTCAGGTAAATTTGTTAGATCTATAAACTGTTCAAGTGTGAGTGCTTTCAGTACATTTTACACTGATTTATTGGCAAAATGTTGCAATTAGTTCCAAAATACTTAAATTAATGCAATCAAAACTATGTAGCTGCAGCACAACCGAACACCATAACTAAACTTCCTGCTGGATCAAATACAGACAAATCTGGAAAGTATAAAAGCCAAAAGTACAACACAGTTAGTTTCCGTAGTATCCGGTTATGTTACCAAGCCATCAGTTGAACTGTAACAAGTCCTCTCACTGGTCATAGCCATTTGAAAGCTTACTTGGGCAAAAAAAAAGCTCTACAAAGACAAAGATCTAGTTTGCAGAAATGGACAGTTACAGCACTACACATAGCAACTAGACCCAGGACTGGATATAGGTTAATTCATATGAAATTGAACATTAATTTAGCCAATATAAAAACTTACGTAGTAAGTATATTGAACAGAGCAGCAATATTTTGATTATCATCGCTACCAGCGTAAAAAGGATGATGTCGATCAGTCCTTAATACATCCTTTCGCACCATTCCAGTTGTATAGGCCAATTCACCAACCACTTGTCCCTGAGCAATTGCAGTCTTCCAAGTCTCTTTTAAGTCTACATATTCTGATGCTTTTTTCTTGATATAGTCCATACGTTCTTTGCCGGTCATACCACTTGGATAGACGTTCAGCAAATGTTTCCATACAACTTTTCTACAAAGGTGTTAACATTAAATAATGACATACTTGATATTATAATAAATTACAAACCTTAAGCTAGGATCAATTCCTCCGAAATAAATGACAGATCTTAGTTCTTTAGCATAGACGATTTGTCCTACAGGATCCAAAAATCTTCTAAATTCTGCATCTGATAATGGTTGTCTTGGTGGTTGTAGTGTAGTATTACCATCTTCGCCTAAATTGAAAGCTCTCTGGACCAGATTTAGAGTTTTCCCCACCTATTTATTTGATTCCAATGTATTAGATGTTCAAAGGATCAAGGAGATTAATAGTCCAGTCAATTTATACATTGAAAGTCTCCATTGATCCCACAAAAATGGGCCTATTACTTTTTCAACTAAGAACCAATATTTCTGAGATATCACAAATTATAAGTCAAACAAGTTACACTCTATACAATATGCACACATATGCTACATATATGTTGAATAGATATTGTAAAAGAAAAAGGGCATGATCTATGAAATTTGATATGTACTCGTATAAAAATACATCATGTTTTTAAGTATGGAATGTCAATTTGATAG
>CAJUYI010000262.1:102717-115657 GCA_910591695.1 Galerucella pusilla | reverse complement strand
GTATAAAAATACATCATGTTTTTAAGTATGGAATGTCAATTTGATAGAATTAAAAAAACAGAGCTGTCAGGGGAAAATTTTAGCCCTTATTAACTCTAAGTGCCATTCGCACCGATTATCCTAAAAAGTCATAGTTAACTAAGTGACACTTATAATTTAAGTGGAACTTCGTCCGCGCCGTACCGTATTAAATCGTAATCGGCACAATCTTAACCTTTAAATAAACGTCAAACCGGACAAACGTCAAATATTTAATGTCCCTGGCTTGAAGATCATACTTTTCGGTATGTGCTTGAGGGGCAAGGGGAAGGCAAGACTAGGCGTCACGCCCGGTAATAAACGAACGGAATTCAGTCACTAAGAGTTGCTACTAGCAGCCAAAAGTAAATAATCGAAAACGCTTATTAAGCCGTGGATATTCCGAGCTTAGTTAAGGTATCCTTAAAGTCGCGTTAAGGGTGCCTTTAAATACAGTGTGAATGACTAAGTGACACTTAGTGGTTTTGAGTGACACTTGACGTTTAAGTGTAACCGGTGCGAATGGCCCTAAGTACTCTTCTTCAACAATCCAATTGTAACTACTGTTGTAGATTATTCAGATCTGCTGGAGACATTCCATTACAGCAAAATGGCATATTGGACAAAGTATATTTTCAAACAGATAGTATATGAAACATTGGAAGAAATAGGTCAAAATTTGACAGATATTGAAGGATCTGAACTGGAGGAATGGAAGAATTAGTCAAATAAATGCCTTTGCTATTTATTTATTAGAATTTGGTAACGACACTACTCAAAAAAGTCAAGCAGATTTTTCCAAACCTGTGCACTAGCACTATACTAAACTAGCTTATAAAAAACCACATTACTTGATTAAAAATCCCGTGCAGCCTGGGTGAAGGTTTAGCTTCTTGACTTGTTGCTGTTCTCATTTGAGTTATAATAGGTACATTTTCCTTGATTTCCCAATCATCAGAACTAATTTCAAATGGTTTTAAATCTATGCTAAGTGATAAACACGGTTCTGAATTAGTAGCAACAGAAGAATTGTGTGCCCTATAAAATAAAATACATAGGTAGAGGATAAGATTTGTGTCAATTTGTGGAATATTTAAAGTACGAGAAACATCAAATTTCCTTTTTGAGTTGTTCTTGTTCTGCACTTCAATCCAGGAAAGCAATGATTATTGTTTTTATGCACCAAGAAAAATTATCTTTTGGTAAATAGTCCAATTACAGGAAAAAAAGAATTTGATAAGTTGTTTTTGTGATAACAGTACTTCTGGGTGTTGTAATTACTTTTTAATTTTCGACATTCTAGCATTGTGAAATCTAGACTGTGATAAACTTACTTAAGGAAAGCTGCATCTAGATCCCAATCAGATAATATTGGCATGTATGTTTCATATCCGTTTATATCATATATTCTAAAGTATACGGTAAAGTCAGTTTTAAGATCAAATGCTTTGGCTAAAATGCTCTGTAATACTTCAAATGATGTTATTTGGGGATCAACACTAAATTTCCGCATTTCTGCTGATTGATTACCGTCACATTTCTAAAATCAGATAAATACAAAACAGATTAGGTAGTTTAAAAATTTTTTTCTCCCATACTGTTAAAATAATCTTATCAATTATTGTAAAGCATGGGCTGAGATTTTTATCAACACATTTTATTATTTTAATGTAACTGAAATTTGGCGCAACTTTACATCCTTTACTGATAGAAAAAAAATTACATATTTCGGAAGCCTCCCACCCCAAGTGAGATGTGGTGAGATTGGGCTAGATTCCTTTTCCCCCTTAACACCTCACATAATTAATAGATGCCCCCTTATTGAAACTAGAATTTTAATAGTGCCCTCATTAATGTTTGTATTAATAATTAAAATATATTGTAAATTTTGACCTACATCCCTTCTTTACTTGATAAACTTAATTTATTATAATATATGTACAGACATTAATTTTACAAAAACAATCAATTCTAACTAGATATTATAGGTAATTAAAAACTATTCATTACAGTTTATAATGAAGTATGAATATCGTGCCGATACTGAGCATTCTAATACCCTCTCTAAAAAATTATACATAAGATCAAAAAGGAATTTATATTAGTTTGTAAAATGGTCAAATGTAGTTACCCACTTAAAACTTTTATAAAATTACTTAAATAAGCAAGTAATACTGGGAAAATTACTTTGAACTAGAAGCTTAATTAATTAAACATTATTTAATATTACCTTAACTTTTACCCTTACTGCTTCACGACTATATCCAAATACTCCTGACATATTGTATCTTCAATTAAAACCAACATTCAAACAAAAACTTGGTTCAGTCAACTTATCATCGACTACTCTACTAATTCTATCATTATTTATTTATTTTTTACGACATTTTATGTCAACGTGAAAGAGAGCCTTTCATTATATTTCTACAAGCAGAACCAGCGACAGATCATAGATAAAACCAAACGTGAACCAAACTATGCCGTATGCCGCCCGCACTGGCACTACACCACAGATCAACTGAACTTACTGCCACTTATAAATAATTGACATTTCTCTCTTCACTTCTTACACAATTTTCCACTAATCATTTATACCATTATCAAGATTATTTTTTGTGGCGCAAATCAAACTTCCTTTAATGTTTTTTCGCGACGCTCGAAAAGTAGACCGATAATAAAAACTACATTATATAAATGTGATAAGAATATCCTTGAAAATATCGCCCAGTAAACACAATTAGGTATGCAACATAACATAACTCTCGTTTTCTCGTTAAAATGACTTTTTTCTCATTATAATGACATTTATATTTTCTAGGTTAGGTATAATAACAAAGGTATTTTCAAATCTTTGACATGAATCTTTTAAATGATATGCGGAGGAGTTCTTGCAAAAAAGGGATATTCCAATTGCACCATTAATTGCAATCCCATATTGTTTTAGTTTGTCATAAGAATCAAAATGCCACAGGAAACTTGGTCCTGGTGTAGAATACTTTCTTCTTCTGAGTCGTTTCCTACTTCTGAGACTAACTCCAATAGGGTCCAATTCTTTCAATATAATACTCACATTTCTGTTTGTAATTACAAAACCTTGCTGGATGCATTTCAAATGCATCCATCTATAGCCATGTAATTGCCCGTACTTCTCAACTTGTTCTGTTATGAAATCCAAAACTTCTGGCAAGGGAGTAAAATGTTTTTTTCTATAGAGTCCAAAAATCTTCAATATTCTCTTCCCTGTTGATAAACTTATATATGTCATTATAATGAAAAAAAATCATTATAATGAGAAAAAAGCCATTATAATGAGATAAAAGTCATTATAATGAGATAAAAGTCATTATAATAAGTTTTCAAAAAAAGAAAAGTGTGCGTGACACCAGGGTGCTTTCGTAGTCATCAGCCAAATGGGGAATATATTGATTACTTAAGATTTATGTAATATATCTAAGATTTGTTACATGAAACTTATGGCGTGTTTATGTAAATATAACGAGCGTCAATATATATCCTTTATCTATGACGAGCGTGTTTACTGGCAGTGATTAAAACTTAAAAGCAGTCTTAGGAATAATTCACACACCTCGTACTAGGGATGTTACGGAGGTGGTTTTATCGGAGTCGGGAGTTTTTAAACTGGGGTAATCTTATCAGAGTCGTTGGTGGAAGTACAAATAATACGAAGTTTATACAAATTAAGTTACCGCTAAGCATAAAAAGGCCCATCGTCAATCAATTTAGTGGCGAAGTGGCACTTCGGCACGCGTGCTGGGACAATAGACACTTTTAGCTGGTCATAAGTTTTTACACGTATCCGTATCCGTATTGGAGTTACGTTGACGTAAAGAAATTGTCAAGAAAGCCTTTTTAGCAGAAAACGTATCGCTTTCGTTCTGTTTCTTATTTTCTAACCTCAAAGTTTTTTATTTTACCCTTTTATATTTTTGTAAAACGTAAAATGGGGGCAATATTAAATAATCCATTGCTGCTAGACGAGAAAGATGATGTAATATAGCACAAATATAGCATGGAATACTGACTTTGGTCGGGATAGGAATACGTTTAAGTATACGGAGTAGGGTACGTAACAATACGTTCAACGCATCGTATCGGCTGAGACGTAACGGGTCTACACATGCGCAGTTCGTTACATATACGGATACGTGAGAAATTTAAGACAAGCTAAAAATCTCTAATAACGTAAGTATCCTCAATTCAATTTCGTGCTGATATGCGCGCCGATTTGGAAGTGCAAGCTTGCAAAGGAACATATGATAACGACAAAAGTGTCTAGGATTAGGGTACCTACTTTATTTTCCACATGATTAAATAACCTTCTTGACACAATTCGGCACGCATCGAAAAAGCTTACAGATGGCTTACAGCTTGCAAGCTTGCACCACAACACACACCCCACTTCCAAGTCGGCGCGCATGTCAGCAAGAAGTTGAATTGAGGATACTTACGCTTAAAGGTACATTTACATTTAATTACGCGCGTGCTTAAGCTTAAAATTTGCTCGCTTGACATATGACGTCTCGATGTATCCATTTACATTGAAAATTGCTTGAGCGGGCTTGTTCTTCTGCTTGACAAATGCAAGCAGAAAGACAATTTCATTTAAAATTTTAAGGTTATGTTATGATTGTTAAGAAAATTTTATGATCATTTTTGTCTCATTAAATTCCTTTGAAGAGGAAAAGCTTAATCACAAATAAAAAATGTTGGCACTTCATCTGCAGTATGGGGAAGAAGTTTATCGCTTAATAAATGTCTAGAACCCAAAACCTTCTTTTTGTGAATTTTCTTTCTCACACAATTTTTGGGCGTTTTTTTATGTAACGTTATTACGATAGATGCTAGAGAGCATAATACTAAACTTTTAATCTTATTCTCGTCCATTATTTTGATTTTTAAAGGTATCCAACTCAAAAAATTTAGAACCAATGGTTGCGTTCAGAAAACACAACTGTTGCACAACCGTTGAGTAAATGTTCTGTGAACGCACATTGATCAGTGCGCGAAGCTCAACATGTTTGGTGAGCGGACGCCATTTTTCTGAGCGGTTTTCAATTGCGCTCAGTGAGCACAACACGTTGCAGATTGTGATATTTTTATTAAGGTTATATTCTATGGCTTCATTTAGTAAACAAAGATTATAGATTATACTTAGTGAATGTTATATATGATCTATGGTATTAGAGAAATAAATAAATATCACAACATGAGTGATTATTATGAATATGAACT
Organism: Galerucella pusilla; assembly: GCA_910591695.1. Lineage (NCBI taxonomy): Eukaryota > Metazoa > Arthropoda > Insecta > Coleoptera > Chrysomelidae > Galerucella > Galerucella pusilla. The sequence goes on along the minus strand of CAJUYI010000262.1, from coordinate 110,386 downwards.
GATTTATAAGTACAATAATATTACATACAGCTTAACAGATGTGAAAAACGTTCACGAATGATTAAAAAATTGTTTTTACTCATTTATATATACGTATTCCACATATACATAATAATATGATGATGATCTTCAATACTTTCCAAAAAATGATCGTTCAGAAGAAATACGTCAACCATTCGTTGCTCAGTGAGCGCTCACTCAACAGTTGAGTTATAAGTTATGTTTTCTGAACGCAACCAATGTAAATGATCATTATGTGGAATGTCAATTATTCGGTTCAAGTTGCCAACCCAAAAAATTTCACATTTTTCTACCACTGGGGAAAGAAAATTTCCGGACGATTTTGTCATGTAAAGGTTCGTATTATTTATAAATATCCGTAAACGGAGCCCCGACTCTTCAAATTAAATCAAATTAGATATATATCGATATTTGTAAAAGTCATATCTGATTGGCTGAAAGTTGTGCTGGAGCCATAGAGAAATATACAAATAAAGTACGAATTCACGGTAATTACGTTGACATGAATATAATACAAAAACAATGCAAAACGAATTATTTTACTCGTTGTCGTTAGTTACAATTTTCTCCGCCAGAGGTCTCATCGAATTCTACTCCGCCCAATACCTAACTCAATTGTTGATTAAATAAATACAAAACATTTTTCAATCATTTGTGAACATTTTTCGTATCTGGCTGTATGAGTGTATGCTACATAATTTTATTATACGTATAAATCAGCTCATATTCATAATCATCACTCATGTTGTAATACTTATTTTAAATTTTAAAAAATTATACTACCAATTAAATTTCAATTTACCAAAAACACCTTCAATAATATAGTTGTTAAGCTTACCGTTTTAGCGCAAATTGTGCAGAAAACGGATGTTGAATCCACTATCTTTAAATCCTTTCTATTGTTGATCCACTTTTTTAGCAGAATATTTTTTTCGGTTGGTTGTTTTGGCATTTTGGCAACTTTGATAAAACTTTAAACTCCACAATTTACAAAATTATTCTCTTGTTGACAGAAGGACTACCAAATCAATTTTAACTAATGTTTTCTAAAGACAAGCAAAGGAAAAGAAATCCCTTCCCCAAAAGCATATTTAATAGTTTGAAAACTGGTAGCGGGAATGAATGAAGAATATCATTTACGAGCTAGCTAGGTTATTTTATTACGACCCATGGTTTTTACAACCACCGAAATATTTAAGCCGGACGTGAAGAATTAGTATTTGAAAGAAATGTAAAAATAATCCCATTTTATGAGACCATCTGTCGTTTAACACAAGAAAGGCAGTAAAATAGTAATTAGTGGGTCCTAATCCCGATACAAAGATGAATTGCGGCTACCTGACAAGCCGTCGCACTGTGCCTTGTTGTTCTAAAAATGCACTAAAAAATTAAATTTTTGCAAAAATACGGAAAATATGCATTATTTTATTTTGCATATGCTTTATTCAAAAAATGGCGAAATATGCACATATGCACTTAACATGCATTTTGCATATTTTCCAAGCTTTACTTATTTATTTCACTAATCCCTTTACTAAGTATAGTCTTTGTTCACTAATAATAAAACCATAGACAATCTTTATGAAAATATCACAATCTGCATCGTGTTGTGCTCACTGAGCGCAATTTAAAACCACACAGGAAAATGGCTTCGCAGAACTTTCACTCAACGGTTCTGCAACAATTGTGTTTTCTGAACGCAGCCCCTAAAGATGGATGGCGTATTGTTGACATTATTGACGTGAAATCAGGTGCTCCAACAAAACTTTCAGCCAATGAGATATGACTTTCACAAATTTCGATATTTGCATCAAATTATCTAATTTGAAGAGTCGAGGCTCCGTTTAAGGATATATATAAATAATACGAACCTTCACATGACAAAATCGTCCGGAAATTTTCTTTCCCCAGTGGTAGAAAAATGTGAAATTTTTTGGGTTGGCAACTTGGACCGAAGTCCCCTATTGAATGTAAATCACAGAGCATGGGCATGGCCATCTACAATACTAGGCCGGAGTGCTGAAGTTTGGCAACAGTGAAGTGAATTGGTTGTATTTGGTCTGTGACAGTGAACAGTGGGCCCGTGGGCCGATGGCCGATCAAGTCAGATTTTTATCATGGCGAGACCGTGAAATCAGTCGATATAATATTTATTTATTTTGTGGTTAGTGATCAAACACAAGACCATGAGGAAGGTCAAAGTTAGAGGCAGATTAACTATTCTATCTGAACCAGTTTTCTTTTAGAAATGACATTATCTATTTTAGCAAATATTTTTATAAATAACCATTTAAAAACAATTTGAGATAGAAGATAGATTACAAGCTAATAAGAAACATATAAATAATAATCATGAAACAAAATGTAAAAAAAGAAAAATTCTTGATTACAATAGTTCTGTACATTCTATATAGTTTAATGATTTTAAATACCCACTATTTATATTACTTCTCAAGAATTCTGTTGTACCCATATTATTGTATGTATTATAGTTCAGTTTGTATTAATAAAGGTCTATTAAGAAATAAAAGGCGAAGAAATAATTATTTTAATGTGGTGTCTGGTGAGCTGTAGGGGAAGGTAGAGGCTGATTTTCTTAATATTTTATATTCTTATCATTAAATTACCTTTTGCATTTTCATTTTATTTAGTCTACCTATAAATATTTCGATTTTTATTCGTTAAAAATGTTCTACAGCTTGGTTTATTTCATATTTCTCACCATTGTAGTATGTGTAGTAGGCCTACAAGTCGTTCTCATCATGTTCTCATCGGCCAACTATTTGATAGTGATGGGAACTATCGAATAATTCGATAGTTATAGACTATTCGAAAAATTCGATAGTCTCTGGACTATTCGATAGTTAAAACGATGTTGTCACATTTCACTTAAAACTTGAACTTCAAATATTTTTAAAGAATTAAAACAAATGAGAAGAAAATTTAAATTTATTATTATTATTATTATTATTATTAAAAATAAAAATACCTTCTATCATTTTAGTATCATGAATAAAGTGGATATTACAGTGAAAAAATTCCAATGGCAACTTTTAAATACTAAAAAAACATTAATTATCCTAAAAGACTTTTAAAAAACAAAATAAGATCATGAATTAAAAATGTTTGAAATATGAAAAATTTAGGGTTCTTAAAATTCATAGAAATTAATATCCTAAATACTAATTACTACAAACTAATAAGATTCGATAGTTAAAACTATTCAATGAATGATTATTCGATATTTGAAATCATTCGATAGTTCCCATCACTACTATTTGACAGGTGCGCCACGTTGCCACATCTAGGATTCCGGCCTTGTATTCTAGGTGGCCATGTAACAGAGTACATCATCTAACAAGAGGCGAATGAAAGCCGTTTTCGTGATCGCAATTTTGTGTGCACATGCGTGAATTAATTAGTATATATATTATGCTTAATAGTAGCTCCATGATATTATGTCAATGTCAAGTCGACACATGGTCGACACTTCCGTTCGTTCGTTCCCGTCAGTTACTCAGTACTCTGTGGTTTGGTTGTCACTGCCTTACTTAGATTGTATTCTAGGTGGCCATGAGTTAGATGGTGTACTCTGTGGTATCAAGTAGTATATCTGTCAGTCTCGACGTATTTCCGTTTAGGTCCAACTTCAAAGGAACCGACAAAGCTTTCGTCTCTTGTTAGATGGTGTACTCTGTGATGTAAATGCATAGAGAACTATAATTTTGTCTATGTGTAAATGTACCTTAAACGTCAATAGATACTTTTTTTTAGGCATCGACTACGTCCCAGCAGGCGTGCCGAAGTGCCACTTCGCCCCTAAATTGATTGGGGATGGGCCTTAAGTGTAATCTGTTTTATCTATGGACCTCTGCTCTGAATCTTAACCATGTCTTAACCCATGGAGACAATCTCCATGTCTTAGCCGACGATGAAAGCTGCAATTTATCGTTAACATTGATCAAGATGGCGTGCATGTAGAATTTTAGCAACGTGATAATATTTGTCGCTAAAAATTTGCAGCTGCATGAAAATAACCAGTGAAATCTTTGTAGAGCAGTGAAATAAATAATTATTGTCTATTTCTGTGGTTTAAACAGTAACTTGTCGTTTGTCTTCTGCTAGTAATGACGTTTGGCGCAGGTGGGGCATGCGCGTGTGAAAAACGATTTGTTCCGAACTTACGAACGAACAAAGCGGTAGCGGTTAGTGTTCTCTTCAGCCGCAGCATAACATCATGGCGGACGCTTCAAAAGCTCACAAGTTGAAATTAGCAAATTCTAGAAAAAGGGTAAGATTTTATTTTCTTCATTGTTTTATAATTAATAGTAACTTGAATGTTTAACCACTATTTTACTAATCATGCTGAAAGTTATACAATTTGTACATTTTTGTTAGTAATATATATTTGGCCACATCATCGGCGTTATACGGCCGCCATTTTATGTCTTCTGTTTTTCTTCAATTTTTAGAAATTGAACTTATTATTAGCGGTTGGGGTATTATAAATATACAATTTGTTGGAAACAAATTGTTTACCTCGCTGCTTGTATAATTATAGGTATGGCATTTTAGATAATATGTCCAAGATTTGTGTCGGCGTCCTTTTAATTTGGTGTATCTGTAAATTCGTTCTGCGGATATTATTTTTTCGTGTAAGCAACTTTCAGGACCTTTCTATTTATACTAGTTTCGCTTCAACTTAATTTCTGAAAAGATTGTTTTACTGGAATTATACACGAACCCCTCATTAAATATTCGGGAAATAGTCATGGATAGGGCAAAATTATTTTAATTTGTAAATAAAAAACAATCAGTCACACATGCTAGCTTATAGTTATGATTATATTTTGTTAATCTATAAATTCATCATTAATCGCTATCTCTCATTTGAACATTATCGCATGGTATGGAAATTAAAAATATTTGCTGTGATATTTTGAGTCTATTGTAATTACTCAATCGTATGTATGTATGTATTTTATCTTATCAATTAGGTATTTAATAATTAAACACAATTGTATAGTGCATTTTATTCTTCTGGATTATTTATGGATGAATCTAACATGTTTGATATTTCACTAATGTTTCATGAAAATTTGCATATTTGAAGCTCAACGTATATTCAAGAAACCTTGCATTTAAGTATAATATTTCTTATTTAGATGAATATAGATATGATTTCAATCTATTCTACAACAAGTTCCATCTCTCTCCTTTGAAAACCCGAAGATAAACATGTTTGGTAAAAAGCATACCAGAATTATATTTTCAATAGTGTTTTATAAGGTTTATAAATTTCACAACATAAATATAACAAGTTTCATAAATTGCCTTTTGTTTTAAATAATTTTGGAATCAAAAAACCTTTTTTTTGTCTCGTGACTATTGATCATTTCTTGGTATTTTGTTGAGTTTTCCAATTACAGAAGAACTTTCTGTTGGTGCCCCACCATAAAGTTTACTATGTAATCAAAGTTATTCTTTTTTAAAAATGTTTCTTTGCATGTCATTGTTCACTAAGATGAATGCATATATTTCAATTCACTCAATTATCATTTTTAATTTATTCTTCCAGTTCAAAGAATTACAAGAACTTAAAAAGAAAAAGGATGCAAACACAGCTTCCGAATTGTCTGAAAGTTTTGTACAGGATGAAACTCCTGCTGAAAGTTTAACAACTTCAACTCATAGCTCCATTCACACTGAAACCGTTCAAGAACCTATAAGCAATCCATACACTCAGCTGCCCAATTATTTTAATGACCCTAACAATGCAGATAATTCAGTATTTTTTGATAATTTAGAAAAAGATGTTGACGCTCCACAACATATAGAGTTTCAACATATAAAATCTGAAGTACCACTTCAAAATTTAGAATCTGAGGTACAACCTCAAGAATTAGAAAGTAAATCAGCTTTTAATGATAATTATACTCTGTTTAATCACTATAATCAACACAGTTATGTGAAAGAAACTCAGCAAATCATTAGACCTAATGGAGATACTACAAATACTATGAATTCAAATGATGAATCAAATGAACAATTTGAAAATAGCAAAAACAATGAATTTTCAGAAAACAAACAAAATCTACATGATTACTTCCAAGATCAATCACAGCAAGTCAGTGATGCTGAGAATGAAGCTATTAAAAAAGAAATTAGAGAAAATTCCAGTTTGGCAATGGAAGGTGTATTAAATTCGAATGCATATAATTTGTTCAATTTATCAGATCAAATGTCTAAAATAATGCCAAAATCTTACAATAATGAAAATTCCATAACTGATTTAGAAAAAAGAAATATAGAATTAACAGCATTGTTAGAACAAGAAAAAAATCTGTCTGAGCAATATAAATTTAAAATAAATGAATTAATATCGAAAGTTAATAACTTGGAAACTGAACATCAATTAAAATCCTCTGAAGAGATTGAAAATGACAAACTCAAAGAAGAACTACAATGTCATAGTCAAACAATAAGGTTACTAGTTGCTGAAAAAACAGAATTATCTAATAGTTTGGCGCAGCTTGAATTGAATTTTAAAAATAAAAATGGTGAATGTAGTGAGCTTCATGCAAGACTGAAAGCATCAAGATCCCGAGCATTTGAATTTGAACAAGAATTAAATACTTTGAAATCTGAAAAAATAAACAAAGAAAACAATGGACATAATCAGGATAAAGTGATAAATAATTTACAAAACAACTTCTCTGATTTAAAATCTGAAAAAGATGAACTAGCACAAGATCTCCTTGAGGTTCAAGAAAAATTGAAGAATGCCTCAGAAGAATTGATAAATATTCAGAAATTGAATTCCGAACTAACTAATAAGTTATCGTTGGCAGATGTTAAAATTCAACAACTTACCAATGCAGATAACCTAAATTCAGAAAAGCTGGTCGAGACCCTCACCCAAGAAAAAAATGAATTGGAAAAAGAGGTGGCTGCATTAAATAATATGTTAACCAGTATTACTAAAGGTATGTATTGTTTTTTATTTTTGGTGTATTTTCTGTTTGCTGGAAAAAAATAGGGTGACACTTGGTAGAAATGATACAATCTGTAATCATTAAAAATTTTTTAATGAATCGTTTCTAAACCAAATAGCATTTTTGTAACTTTGGTTTTGTTTTCAAATTGTTCTATATTCTTCAAAATATCCAGATTTTTATCGACATTGTATTGATGAAATCTAAGCATGTTTAATTTTTTAGCCAATATGTTTATTACTAAAAAAATGAAAGGTCATACAAAATTTATATACAGTGTGGAAACCACTTATGGAATAAAATTCATTATTTTAGAAAATTATAAAATATGCCGAGACTCGTCAACTTTTGAATTGAGTTGTGCGTTATGTAAACATAAATGTAAATGTACAGGGTGACTCACGCAAGTATGCCATAGTCGGTGTTTTCTTTTTAATGAACCGATTCCAAAAAACTAAATAATGTATGGTCAATTATGGATTTTACAGGGTGAAATTTTAAAATTAATAATTTATTACACTTGAAATATTGGTACTTTTTAAAATTAGCTAAATATGGATTTATCAAAAATCTAAACTAATTATTAGACGTATTTGTATATTAAACACAACCTGCTACGCCCATGAGTTTTATCATAAATACCTAAAAATTGC
>CAJUYI010000262.1:74677-97717 GCA_910591695.1 Galerucella pusilla | reverse complement strand
TATATTTGCATATTTTTGAAATCCTCTTAATGAACCGATTCCAACAAACTGAATAATGTATGGTCAATTATGAATTATACAGGGTGAAATTTTTATTTTTACAGTTATCAAACACATACATTAAATAACTGATATATTTGATTAGGTTAGCAATAGCACAGTCTCCTATAGAACTCCTTCTTAACTTTGTTTAAAGTTTGAGGTGAAATATTCCGTATTTCTGTAGTTATCCTGTCTTTGAGGTCTACAATGCTAGTTGGTTGTGTTGCATATACTTTGTTCTTGAGATAACCCCACAGGAAAAAATCGGCGTAAGGTCTGGCGATCTAGCTGGCCACTTTTCCAGTATAAACTGTCAACACATCAACAACTGACAGAATAGAAAACAATCCACATTATTTACCGATTTAAAACAATCCAAATTATTTACCGATTTTGGGGTATTTATGATAAAATTCATGGGCTTAGCAGGTTTTGTTTAATATACAAATACGTCTAATAATTGGTTAGTTTAGATTTTTGATAAATCCATATATAGCTAATTTTAAAAAGTACCAATATTTCAAGTGTAATAAATTATTAATTTTAAAATTTCACCCTGTAAAATCCATAATTGACCATACATTATTTAGTTCTTTGGAATCGATTCATTAAGAGGATTTCAAAAATATGCAAATATACAGGGTGTTTCATTAAAAAAACACCGACTATGGCATACTTGCGTGAGTCACCCTGTACATTTACATTTATGTTTACATAAGCACAACTCAATTCAAAAGTTGACATAAAGAATGTTATTCCATAAGTGGTTTCCACACTGTATATAAATTTTGTATGGCGCTTTTTTTTCCTCCGTATGTACGTCATGTTTGTTTTACGTTTTTAAAACCACAGGCAATTCTATCCTATATTTTTAAAACTTTTTGACATACTGAAAATACTTTTTTGCATAATATCTTTGATCTATTGTGAGTGAGTTGGATGTCAACTCGATACTTCTGTTGTGTTTATAGATTAGATTTTTGATTCACTTCTTAAATGTTAATAATGAAGCACCATTGATTCTACTACAAAACATTGTTCAATTGTCATTATGAGATAAACAAATTATTTTAAAAAAAATTTCATGTAGTCTTCCAATTAGTTGATGTAAATCCCCAAACCATACAAACAAACAAGTAGTAGCCACTGTTTTCTGTTGGGATTATTAACAAGAATAGTAGATGTGCTGAAGGTCCATATTTTTTGAAATTATACCGAACTATACAGAGCGCTGCATAACTACCTTACAAACCAAACATGATTTTTCAAATGGGAAACCCTGTATATTATATTATACCGAATTCGGATTGGTTACATTTTTTTAAAGTTTTTGATATGAGGTTTTGCCACGTTATACAGAGACCTTCATAAGATTTGGACACGTTTATGTGAAAATCGTAGGTAAATCAACGCTCTCTAGCTTTTTGTATGTTTAAGGAAAAAAGGTATTTTGCCAAACAGAGTTTCGTAACATGATGCAATATCTCCGTATCCTATTAAATTTCAATTATATTCTTTCTTATATACAGGGTGAACGGAAACTCGAACCTGTCATTTTCTTTCTTATTTCAAATGGAACACCCTGTATTTTATAGCAAAAATAGAATCTTCGATTATGTAACTCTAATTTTTGTCAAGTAGGTATTCCCTATACTTGAAGTTTATAAAAACAGAGTTATCCGGTAATATTTATTGTAAACTATTATTATTGACCTATTATGTGAAAGCAATAAACGTTGTATGTAACAAAAATCCTAATTAATGATATATTTCAATAAATAATTTATTCTAAACAAAACTAGCTACCAAAAGTATAATCCTAACCGTAATATTAAGCTGAAGGTTCAAAGTGTTCACCGTTAACATCAATGCAATGCTGTAAGAGGGGACCCAACTGATTGGCCAGTTTGGTCACCCGATTTAACAAAAGTATATTCATTTTTTTCGGGTCTTGTGAGGAATAAGTTTTTAAAATCCCCGGATGGAAGAGATAATTAGTGCGGCATTTCGATCTGCTAACGTTGATATGCTGAGAAATGTTGGTCAATCATTTGAACTATTCTGCAGCATTGCCTTGATGTTAACGGTGAACATTTTCAAACTTTAGTTTAATTACGTTGGGATTATACTTTTGGTGGCTAGTTTTGTTTAGAATAAATTATTCATTAAAATTTATTATTAATTAGGAATTTTTGTTACATACGACGTTTAATGCTTTCACATAATAGGTCAGTAGTTATATTTTACAATAAATAATACAAAATAACTGTGTTTTTAGAAACTTTGGGTATAGGTAATGCTTGACAAAAATTGAAGTTACTTAATCGAAGATTCTATTTTTGCTATAAAATAAAGGGTGTTCCATTTGAAATAAGAAAGAAAATGACAGGTTCGAGTCTCCGGTCACCCTGTATACAAGAAAGAATATAATAATTTAATAGGATACGGAGATATTGCATCATATTACAAAACTCTGTTTGGCAAAATACATTTTTTTTCTTTAACGTACAACAAGCTACAGAGCGTTGATTTACCTACAATTTTCACATAAACGTGTCCATATCTTTTGAAGGACTCTGTATAACGTGGCCAAACCTCGTATCAAAAGCTTCAATAAAATGTAACCAATCCGAATTCGGTATAAAATACAGGGGTTCCCATTTGAAAAATCATATGTTTGGTTTGTAACGGAGTTATGCAGCACTCTGTATAGTTCGATATAATTTCAAAATATGGACCTTCAACACATCTACTATTTTTGTTCATAATATTTTTTGATATCTCTTAAAATAACCCATATACCGAAGTTTGTTGGTACACCCTGTATAACTGATCAAGTTCGAGCAAAACAGATAAACATATAATTGTTTTTGTCTTGCACCACGCTTGAATTTGACAGTAACCTTCTTTATTTATATTTATATAATAATGAAATGTTCGAACGTTTTGTTAAAAAAAAACAAGGGAATTTAATTCTTATTTTGAATATTCATTATATTAGTATATTGGGCCAAAAGGCATCACAATGCCAGAATTTATCGATAGCCTGGCTCACGTCCAGGAAGGCTGCAGAGCAGTATTTTTTCCATCAATATTTTAAAATAGTTTTTAAAACATTTTTATTTTTCAGAACGTAATGAATCCACTACGTACTATCAACACTACACCGATGAGCTCAATAATCAACTGTTAACGCTTCAAGATCAATACCAGCGACTGCAACAAGAAAGCGAACACCTATGCACGCAAGAACACAATCGTATTCGGCATATAAGTGATCTCGAACGACAACTACAAGTTATACAAGAGGAACGAATTACATTCCCTCCTAGTAATTCTACAGAATCAAATTTGAAAAACGAATTGGAAGCGACAAGGGAGTTATGTGTACAACTTCAGGTATATTAATCGATCTTTGTTAACTTTAATTCTACAGATTTATTTTGTCACTTTGAATGAACCTGTATCCAGTTGTATATGTTTTTTTGTAGGTATCAACTTTTAACAAAGTTGATTTTATGGATAGAAAATTTTGTGTTTTATTTTTTTAATTATTTTAATTCAACTTGTAAGCTTTTGACGTATCTTCAACATATATGTTAACATAAAATGGATTATAATTACAAATAATTAAATAAATTATTTGCTTTTATAATTCACTTTATAAAGAGGAGTAAACCTCGTGATAAAGAAAAAATCCCTATTGATAAGGTGTAAGTTATCGTGCCCGTGTCATGAAAGGTACTTGGGATAAAGTACAATAAACGATACCCTTGGGACTCCTGGCGGCAGCCCATTGAACAACTAGCCTTATCCCCGTAAGCGGGGCTCTGCGGGGATCGACTAAATAATTCCCTAGCTACTCGTGGGATTCAATATGAAGCATAATCGATATAACAAACCAAACTACCCTTACTCTTACAGGCCCTCACCATGGGCATACGACGAATATAATTACGGACGGGATTATAGATCGCAATCTTGGACAAACGGTTCGAGAGCACCCAGTCCTCCAAGGTCTCAATGGAGGAGACCACCGCCTCCAAAACGAAAACAAAACGGAGGATCGCATTCGGATACGAAAAAACCGAAAAAAGACGACAAACCCACCGGCATTCAAATGTTTGTAACTACGGCCGAATTTCCAGCTACAAGTTTATCGGAAGAACAATTGGAACTTTTGCAAACGTCAATTTTAAACGAAATCACCAAAATAGCAGCAGAAGATTTTCATCCTCAATTTTTGGATTGTTTCAAAAGAAGAGGCAATCTTATTATAATTTGCAACAATCAGGATAGCGTAGATTGGCTGAAGACAACGGTGCCTACACTAGTACCGTGGGAAGGTGCCGAATGCAAAGCTCTAGAACCGACCGAAGTTCCAAATCTCATGGATATTCTAATAACTATACCCGGAGACGTGGATTCAGCCACGCTGTTGCATCGCATAGAAAAACAAAACGAAGACATTCAAACGGCCAATTGGAATTTAACCAGCAAGAAACAAGACGATTCCAAAAAGAATACCACTTATACGTTTGCCGTCGAAGAAAGCGTCGTGGAACAAATTAAAAAATTGAATTACAAACTTTTCATCAATTTTTCTCGAATACACGTCAGATATTTGGGTTCGTTGAGATCCAAAGAAGATAAAACTAAAACCGAAACCGAAACGGCCGAAGTTAAAGCCGAAGACGCCGAAAATTCTTTAGCGGAACCGGGCACCTCGAACGAAGATCTTAATATCGATCCGGAAGATATAGTTGGATCGTTAACAACCGAAGAACTCAAAGCTGTTACCGATGCCAATGAATAGATTTTGGTTTTAAAATAACTTTCAATTTTCCCTATTTTTTTTATTTTTGTTTTCTTCATAGTATTTTTTTTTTTTCAATTTTCCAGCAAGTCTGCTTAATTTGGTTCTTTGTTTAACTTCCTCATTTTTCTCGCCAAAATTGATTTTTTCAACAAACTTAATTTATAGTCGATCGAGGAGTAAACCTCTAGTAAAAAATCCCCATTACCAAGGTGTAAGTTATCGTGCCGAAGGTATGCAAGATACTAGGGTTAAAAGTATCAAAAACGATACCTTTGGGACACTAGGCGAAATCCCATCGTATTTAGCCTTGCCTCTGCATGCGGGGCTCTGCAGAGGTGTACGCAATTTCCCTAGCTACTCGTGGGACACATTATGAAACCTAATTATCGCAATCAAACAAACCAACCGTATTCGGGAGCTCCTGGAGCATACCGAAGACCGGGAAACTCTCCGAGAGGAAAATTCTCTAGAAAACGATCAGGGCAAAGACCGCCTTGGGCGCAGGATAAACCGCGCAGTGGTGGTGGTGGTGGTGGTGGTCGATTTTATCGATCACAAAAAAGATCCGGTAGCTCTACAACATCGAGACAACTACCCGGAATTCAACTAATGGTAGCTTTAAATGAATATCCGAAACTTGTAATGACTGACGATCAATTAACTCTACTGGAAGATCAAATTTTGGAAGCAATCGATAGAATTGAAGATGGTAATTTTAGACCTCAATTTTTAGATTGCAAACGCGAAACGGGATCTTTATTGGTACGATGCAACAACGATTCGACAGTAACTTGGTTGAAGGACACGGTACCAACGCTAAATCTGTGGGAAGGAGTAGAATTAAAAATTATAGATTCCGTACCGACGACAAAAGACGTTTCAAAAGTAATAGTACCGGTGAATTATCCTTTGAACTTCTTCACCACTGAACAATTGGACAAATTACAAACGGATATTCTAAAGGAAATCGACAAAATACCCAGCGGAAGCTTCATGCCTCAATTTTTAAGCTGCATCAAAGACAGAGGTGCGTTAAAATTCAATTGCAACAACTTGCCGAGCTCCGAATGGTTAAAAACAACCATACCAACTTTGGAAGATTGGCAAGAAGTTGAAGTTATGATTTTAGATCCGGACTCGATACCGATCAGAAGTACTTTACAATTATGGATTCCTGGACCGGTCGAAGAACCCGATCAAGTATTAGAACGACTGGAGCGCCAAAATAAAGGATTAAACACGCAGGATTGGCAAATTTTGAATAAAAGTGTGGAAGAAGGCGGTCAAAAACTGTTTGTTACCGTCGAAGATGCTGTTCTGGACGCTCTAAGAAAAATCGATTTTAATCCGTTCTTAAATTTCACCAGAGTTAAAATAAAAAGGTTGGGCAGATACAAACCTCGTCAGAAAAGAAGCGACGACAAAAACGAAGAACCGGACACGGCTTATATCGAAACTAAAGAGGAAAGTGAAGATCCAATGTCTGGTGATATTGGCGAGTTTACAGCCATAGACGAAGTGACGGGAGATGCAGATACAGAAGAAGCTGTTAAAAAAGAGTAGATTTCTTCTTCATGGACTAAATCAACTTTTTTTTTTAAATATATAGACCGAGGAGTAAACCTCTTGAGTAAAAAATCCCCATTGCTAAGGTGTAAGTAAATCGTGCCGATGGTATGAAAGGTGCTGGGGTTAAAAGTACCGCAAACGATACCCTTGGGAAATCTGGCGTCATCCCATTGTACAACTAGCCTTGCTCCTGTATGCGGGGCTCTGCAGGAGTCGACTAATTTCCCTAGCTACTCGTGGGACTACTTATGGATAAACAAAGCTTTAATTCGAATCTGCCGTATACCGGCAGATATAATAATACATCCTATTCGCAAAATTATAATCGACCGTCGTACAAATTTGATTCGCCTTTTCAGTCTCAATCGAGATTTTCCAATGACTCCGAATCTAATTTGTTTCAAAAATCTGACAGTAATTTTTCAACTCAAAGATCCGTGTGGAATACTAACTCTAATAATTCAATTCCGTCATTATTTTCGCAAAATGTTGCTTGGCAAGGTAACCAAAATTCCGTATCCGGCAATAACCCGGCTTGGATAAGTAACAGGAACAATGACAGTACGTCGTACTGGATGGGTCACAGCGAATCTTGGAACGCACGAACTAACTTCCAAAACAATTCGCGAAATAATTATCGTGGCGGTTGGAGACGTTCGAAAAAACCCGAACCAAAACCCGCGAAAAGAAACGATACTAAAAATGTAAATTCTGAAAAAGATGCACAAGCTTCTTCGCAGACAAATACCGCGGAAGCAAATACACCGGCTTGGAGGAGAAAACGTAAACGATCAAGACCAAACAAACCCGCACAAGGTTCTCCGGATGCCAAGAAAATAAAATCCGAACCGGATTCTGCTGATCCGAGCAAATCAGATGGAATACTAGTTACCGTTACAATGACTGAATTTCCTTTAAAAAGATTCGCCGCCGAAGAAAATGACAAGCTTTTGGAGCAGTTTAACGCTATTACTGAAAAATTGGATACCGACACAGTCATCAAAAGCGTTCAAAAGAAAAAAGGATCGCTTTTCATAACGTGTAAAGACGAGAAAGGAGTACAGCTCGTAAAGACAATGGTAAACGATCTATCACCTTGGGAAGGAATTAAATTGAGAGTCATAGTTCCGGTCGATAGAGATTCGAAAAAGTGGATAGCTATTGTACCTAGCGATTTCCCAAATAATTGGTTCACCGCAGACGAAAGACAGTTACTGGAAACTGCTTTAGAAAAACATTTGAATAGTATATCTGACGATGCATTCCATCCCGAATTTTTAGATTACTACAAACGTAGAGGAAGCATGTTATTGGCTTGCAACAACGATCTCACCGTCAACTGGTTGAGAGAAACTGTTCCGGAGTTGAAAGCTTTCGAAGGCGAACAACCTCGAACGGTAGACGCTAACGAATTGCCTTGTTATTTCAAAATTGAATTTCTTTTACCTACCACCCTGGACAAACTCGATTTATTTATGGAACGATTAAATCGACAAAACGAAGGGATAAACACGAAGAGTTGGTATGTAATTCGACAAACCGAATCGGAAAAAGGCATAAGCGTCATCGTATCCGTCGACATAGATGTCTACAATCATTTGAAGCAAGTCAAAATGAAGCTATTTTTAAACTTTGGTATTGTAGAATTTAAATATTTAGGAATTTTAAAAGGACCTTACAATAATAAACAAGTCGAAGGTACGGAAAAGGTAATCGAAAAAGAAAATGGTACTAAAATCAAGCAAGAATCTTCTTAACACGTTAACAGCCGTACGAAAAACTACAGTTGGTTTTCTAATACAAAGATCCAGCTAACTTGATATCTAAATTACAAAATTTTTTTCTTTTGAATTGAAAGAGGCTTTTAATATCAATACCAAGTATCTTTTTTTATTTAATTTTTTCTATTTAAACATGCAACTATTAATATTTCAAATTTAATTGATCTTATATAAAAAAAACTGGCTCTGTGGATATATTTGAGCCTTTAATTTTTAAGGAGGAGTAAACCTCTTTTAATATAAAAAATCCCCAATACTACGGTGTATGTTGTCGTGCCAAAGGTATGAATGGTACTGGGTTATAGTACTTCAAACGAGACTTTCGGGGATTTTGGCGACTTCCTGAAATAACGGTTAGCCTTTTTCTTGTAATCTGGGCTCTGCAAGAAACGACTGAAGCACCCAGGTACTCGTGGGAACTGATATGGAGATACACGATATGACACTAAAAAAAGATGAAGGTAAGAAAAAATTATCTGGAGCACAAAAAAGAAAATTGAAAAAAGCTAATGCAGAAACGAAAAATCCGATTAACAAAGATCTTACAGACATCACGGAAGATAATAGGAAGTGTTTGATTGTTCCGACAGAGTATCCGGAGAAAAAATTGTCCGATAGGCAATTTGAGCAGATAAAATTGGAAGTGTCTAAACATTTTCCACATCTCCAGGATGTCGTTAGATTTAAAGGTGGTTTAAAAATAAATTATTGTGCAACTACCTACAATTATTTAAATGATTTGATAACCGAAGGAAAATTGTCGAAAATAAGTTTGAAGCTGATCGATGTTTCAGAAGTGCCGGTATATAAAAAAATAATGTTTTTAATACGAAACACCTCGGACGACCCGAAAGTAATACTCGAAAAATTGAAAATCGAAAACGAAAACTTGATGACTAAAGGTTGGCGAATGATTCATGAGGAAATACAAGAAAATTCACAAAGATTCGTCTATTCCGTAGACGAACATAGCATGAAAAATTTGGCGCTAAACGGGTTTCAACTCGCCATCGACCACCAAAAAATTAAAATAATAGTCTTGGATAAAACAAAACGTTGAAATCACTTTATTTATATTAAATATTAAGAGTGTTTGTCGTACTTTTATTATCTGTATTAGAATGATATTTTTGTTTTGTGCTTTCTTTTTTAAACTTCGTTAGGTTGGAATTTTTGTATTTCTAGAGGTAAGTGTTTCAAATTACGACGTTGTGCGTTAGATTTAATATTAATCGTATTTTTTAGGATCTAATTTCTATAACTATCACAATTTTGCTGTGTAACCAATACGTCGATAAGTTTTGGAAAACGGAACATCGCTACAACACCATTGGTGAGTACAAATTTCGTGGTTTTTTTTTAAATTGTTTTTGGGGATATTAATATGGAATTGTATGTTCATTGCTCCATATTGACTTGAGATCAAGTCTCGATTGCATTTATCTATGTAGTAAGTTTTGAAAACTTCGTTTTCGAACTAAAAAAATCTTGGAAAAGTCTCAATTTATTTTAAATAAGTGCTATGGTACTGTTAAATATGTATACATCGTGTCAAAAATGACACGTTTGAAATGTTTTGTGTATATATGTAGTTTAAAAAACATGTTAACCAATTAATATGTTTTCGAATAAAGTGGACATTAAAAAGTTTTTCTATTGTGCCCAATGAACTGGAAAGCTACGGAGGAGGATTGAGTTGTGAAAGAAGAGGATTTGGGGAAAAAAAGTTTTGTCAAGAAATCCCCTTTTTTCTTGACGAAAAAGTGGACAAAATTCAAATTTTCATCAGCCACTAGTTGTTTTAGTTTTTACAGGAAAGACATTTATATACAGTACGTCCCATGATAAGGTTTTCATTGGAGTTTATTAGAAAGTATTAACACAAAAATTATTTTTCAATTAAATAATTTTTGGTAACAGTTTTTTCCACAAGTTTTACTATTTTGAAAGGATCATGTATTTTTATTTGAAATAGTAATAGATATTTACGTAATTAGTTATGAAAAGAGCGATATTGTTCAACAAGCATAATATTTGCCAAAACGAGCGCTAGCGAGTTCTGCAAATTAGGAGTGACGTAAAGTGTCACATTTGATAGCGGAATTAGATAAAATGCATTTTTTCTTGTATTGTCGCCTATTTGAATGTTTCAATTCAACTGCAACAAAACATGCATTTTTGGGATTTTAGCTTTTAGCACTATATCTCAAGAAAAGTTTTCGAGCTGCATGGCAATTTTAAGTTGAAATTGTACGCCAGTCTGTATGGGTCATTTTAGACCAGAAGTACAACTAATTAGCAATAGGGCTGATTTTTTTTATAAGTACCTAGAAGTATGTAGATTAATATAAAAAAAGTTTACCAGTTATCAATTTCCCAAATTATAATAAAAATGAAAAACTTTTTTTTAAATTCTAATATTTGCTGGGAGGAAGGTGGAGAAATGAAAAATATCACCGTGTAGGAAAAGCGTTTTGCGATAAAAAAGGTCTCTAGCGTTCTTTTCGTCCGATCAATTGTTTGTCTGGAAAAAATTCGGTAAACTAAGCATCCGCGCGACTGCTGCACGGCGGAAGACCTACTTTCTGAATTGCGGAAAAAAATATAAATATTTAGGGCCGGTTTTACAAGAGAGATTTATACTAGGAATAGTTATTCCTGAATCCAAAAATGTATGTATATTAATTAATTTTGTTATTATACATTCTTGATCTTAGAAGTTTCCCCAACATTTTTACGCAAACCCCATTAAAATTACTCCAGTTTTATCAAAGTACTTGATATATTCAAGATTCCTAAAATTCACAAAATAAATTTTATTTACAAACAAACATTTACCATCCTTCGAAAAATTGTTTCGATGCCACCTTATTATATATAGTATATTACGTAACGTGTGCGGAAAGTGACATTTTTCACACGAGTGGGAAGTATTGTCTCACGAGCGCAGCCGAGTGAGACAATCCCACGAGTGTGAAAAATCACTTTCGCACAAGTTATGTACACTATTTTTCCTACGACCACGCGATATACTTTTACCAAATTAGGCATGTATAATCTTGCTTTTTTATGTAGATGTGAGAGGTTTTACATATGTGTATTTGTAAATACTTTATATGGTTTTGATTACTTACCTTTGAAATTGGCCCAGAAAATTGTGATTTTTATGCAATGGAAAAAAGTACCTTTATAAAAAAGTTAGAATTAATATTGGTACACAAAATATAAAATATTACGAACATTTATTTCAACAATTTACAACAAACAGAACATCGGAAATAGTTTTACATAAATATTGCGGTTCAAAATTAGTTATTTATTTGCTGTGAAAATTATAAGTAAAATTATTATTAGTGCAATTTATAAATTGCAATGGTGTATGTGCAAGATTGTTTTCGATCTTTTCTCGGATGTTACTTGTAATTGTGCTCGGAGTTGAGGGATGCTGATTAATATTTTCTAATATTTCTGATTGTGCAGTATCTTTGGATCCTCCTTGCACGGCGTCTACAATTTTTGATGCAACATTTACTCTATTGGTAGTCGCGTCGTCTATATATCCCTCAGCGACAGTAGAGGATTTCCATCCTCCATGTCTTTTAAGAGCTGTAATATCTCCTCCTGCATCTACCAATATTGTGGCGGATGATCTTCTGAGACTATGACTTGTGTAGGTGTTTGCATTGTCAAGTTTTAAAAATTTGGCAACTACAGTGGGTACAGAACCTATTTTATTTATACCTACAACTTGCTTGGTACATTTTTTGTTTCGGTAGTTGAGGAAAAATCTTTTCTCGTGTGTGGCAGGTCTTAAATCAGCGTATTTTTTATATTTTTCATAAAATATATCTGATACATTAAATTTCCTATCAATTTTATTTTTTGTATTGTGAATTTTAATAATCGCTGCAGAACCTAGATCTTCTATATCATCTACACTAATGTTTACTAGTTCTTGTTTGCGGCATGCTAATTCCAAAGATTAGGACTACCTAAAAAATTAATATAATACTAATTTAGTAAAACACGCCAGCAATACCTACACAACTTTTTTAAACTCACCTTACTGAATAAAAACTGATCGTCAGAAGCTTGAGTTATGAAATCGTTTATTTGCAAGGTGGTTAAGATAGACGATTTCTTTGGTTTATAACCATCATTCTTTCTTTTTAAAAATGCCTTTATTTTAAGATATTTAGCAATATCTACATTGTGGTTTATATATAAAGTAGTACGCAGCATAGAATATATGGACCACAATGTATTTGGCCGTACTTTTTTGGATAATTCATCCATATATGCAAGTAGTACATTTTCTGAAAATGAACTTTTGATATCTTTACCTTTCCTCCAGTTTATGAATTCTTCATATGTACGTTCATATCTGGCTCGTGATTTTGTAGGTAGGATTTTTAAGCATGTTATTTTTGCTGTTTCGACAATTTCTGGCGGAGTGCATTCACTATCGCTATTACTGTCGTCCTTATCCATAGTATTTTTAAATTTCTATCAAATATTGTACAGCTGTACGAAGATAATCAACAGATTATTTTAATATAATCACAGTGAAAAAACTTTTGACACTTTACATGAATTGTTCGACGCCTACTTTTTCAAAAAAATTATTATCACGACGCTTAACTTGTTGCCTACCTGTAGGAGATTGAAAGTATTAACTAGCTATTTTAAGGATTCATTGTTCAAATAATTGAAAACGGATATTTATTGTTTTAATAACATGAAAGTCCAATAAATGTCGATATAAACACATTTTATTTTGGAGAATAAATAAACTGTTGTGTATATTTCCTTAGCGCTTATTAGTATCTTGGACAAGAACCATAAGCTACAACAGTGGGATGGTCGAGCGGTCTAGACATCCGTGGGCTCGATTTTTGACAAGCAGTAGGGTGGTTCGAGTCCGGGCTCGGTATTTTTTTTTAATTTTAAATGAAATAAATAGATTATATTATATTATTATATGGACAAATCAACTTAGGAAATAAGCATTTCACATATACATATTAATTTGCGGAGTAAAAAGACTAGCATTTCAACATTCAATTTGACAGCTTTTTTATCCGCACACGTACGGATAAGATTTTTTTCCGTACGCGTATGAATAAAGGTCACTTTCCATAGAACTAGTCAGTGCGATATATGTCACTTTCCTATGTGGTCGTAGGAAAATATATTTTTACTGAGATTCTTGGTTTTTCATTAGAATATATTTATATTATATAATATGAGTAATTTGCTAAAAGTGATTATGTGCTATGACAAAAAAATGCCATCTTAAAGCTGACACTTCCCTTTTCAAAACGCCCTATTACAATTATTTATATCTACATTATAACTGTACAATAGTTTATAATGTACTCCGCCGCGCTTCAGAAAATAGAGTCGCGTGGATGCGAAACACATACTTAGTTTACCGAATTTTTTCCGGGCAAAAAAAACACAAGAAACCTTTTTTGTTACAAAACATTCCCCCTACACGGTGGTATTTTTTATTTTTCTCTACCTTCCTCCCAGCGCGAAATATTTGGAAATTGCGAAAGAAATTGCGAAAAAAAAAGTTTGGTGATTTTTTTTTCTAATTTGGGAAATCGATAGACTGGTAAACTTTTTTTTATACTAATCTACATACTTTGAAGTACTTATCAAAAAAAATCAGCCGTATTACCAATTACTTGTGGTTGTTACCCCTATCGTCTGGCCTATTGAGAAATTTACTGAAATTCTTTCAGTGGACAAACTGGAAAGATTTAGAACAAGTCTACATAGACACTGGTGTAATGAGTTACTGTACCTACTCTGTTTAGAGGAATTGAGTGGAAGACATGTTCTTACACCTCTAAAGAACGCTTTACGTGTAATTTCATAAATTTTGTGCTAATACTTTTTCCATAAACTGTTGAATCAAAACCAATCATGAGGGTCGCTAAAATGTAATGTAAACGCAAATCAGTTGATTTGTGTAAAAAGTCTTTCAAGTAAAACGGTGTTTGGATTAAAATATCAACACTATTGACAAACATTGTCTATAATTTTGCTGATGTTCGTTTTTATTTGGCTGTTAATCGTCGAGAGGAGTTCGTTTTGAATTTTGTTCACCGAATTTTAGTAGTGATGGTTATCTCGTATCCACATGAGATGTAAACCGGGCAGATTTTATCTAAAAACCGAAGAGGATGATTTTAAGTCTTTCCAGAAGAGTTCCTGACGATCTGAAAAATAAATAAGGTCGTCACGCAGACATCTTCCAAAAAAAAGTACATATAAACCAAGAACTTCTAATGGTTCGTGGAGAGGTTGTGAGATTTCAGATACCAAAAAAGAATTGGTAATCGAAGAAATGTCGAGAGAGTGAGACACTGTCAAGTCTCTTCAAGATCTCTAATTGTTTTTGGCAAAAAGAACATCGAGGGTAATATTCCATATAAATACTATAAAAAAAATGCGTCCAATTTATAACCATGGGAATATATTACTAAATGATTTTAATTCTGTAGCAGGTCTCTCATGGAAAACTGCACGACTACGGCTATGAGAATATTGAACAGAAGACGTTGTGAGATGCGCCTACAAATTTCAGAAGATTTTATGGAATTTGTATTTTTTTATATTGAAAACAATTGTTGAAATTGGATATGCAAATTAAGTATATTATCGATATTGGTATTCATTCTAATCTCTTGATTTTTCAATGATCTGGAATCATGAATGTTCTGTTTGATGTTTCCACAAGATGGGCAACTTCCCAGTTTAACCGGCTTTTTTTCTTCTGTATATTTTGGGCCTAAACTTGTCTCAAATGACTTTTAATGTTTCAGCTATTTGGGTGTAAATTTTAAATATTGAAACAAATCCAATATTTTGATATACATATAGTTTGCGTATTCAAATTGATCATTTATTAGTATAGACCGATTGAAAAAAAAATCAAATTGAAATACATAAATTCGTACTTTTATTCATCCGTCGTTGATGCAGAAGATTTCAGTTACCAAAAGAATATAACGACAAAAATGTACGATTCATAATCGATAGAAGATGATCAACATTTTAATGCATTGAAAAGCATCATACGAAGAGAAAATTTGATGTTTTGAAATATATTTGGACTACGAAAAGAATATTTTGATGTGGATAAATTCCATTTGAATGGTCGAACAACGTAAGGAATATTTGGTTGTTTGGAAAAACTACTTTCAACCTAATTTTGACAAGAAATATTCTTAAACATTCAATTAACTTCGAAAATACTGTATCCTGGGGAAATACGTTTGGAATCGAAATACAAAGCATTTGGAAGTAGAGTGAACGATTCTATTCATAGTTAAGAATGAGAAGATTTTTGTGGATACCACATACAGTTTTATTCCCAAGAATATGAGGTCTACTGGAAAAAACAAACCAGATAACTGGGACAATTGCAATGCGATTATAAGAAGAATTGGTGTGTAAACCGTTGCAAATGTCACATTATATCAAATCGATACTTGAAGGAAATCTTCAGAATTCACTGCAAGAGTTTTCTGGAATTTTTGGAACTGAATGATGTATTGAAACGTCGTTAGATAGTCAGGAAACTATTTTTTTCATCAACGTAACAAAACTGAAAATTATTACATTGCAGACCTCGCTTTTGTTCATAATACATACTGAGGAAGCTGAAGCTTTCCCAAATATTTAAGCAGTTTATATTTTAATTGTGCTATAAGACTAGTTAATACATATGTACCATAACTCTGTTGTCGTGTTTTTCACGCTGGTGACAATTCGTTATTGTTACAAAATCGAATAATTTATATTGGTTTTTTGTTGTTGGTAATGTTAGAATATGATTGGTCACAAAGGTAACGCATTTCCTTCACAGAAAAATTGAAATTACAGATTATTTAGTTTTTCGTTTGTATCAATGTATTAAAAAAGTTCTTGGACAAGAAATATGTGGAGTTTTGTCTCGATTGGCTGGTATCAACTTCAGTTTTCATAGGTCATGTCAAGTCATCCCGAGGATAAACAATTATTTGTATACATTTTAGACGTAAATTGGTTATTTTGTATTCATTTAATTATCCTCTTACAGTCATATATAGCTTTTAAAATATAAAATAATGTCGAAGAAACAACCAAATCAAAATTAAACTATTTCAAACAATCAAAATATTTCACAAATAACAAAATATACAATTTGGTTATTACACGTATGAGATATCAAAATGTTTTATTTTTTGGCAGCAGAATCACGAGCAACTGAGTTTGTAAATTCAGCTTGAAGTTTCATCTCGTAGAACTGTACTATCAGTATTTATAATTTTAAGGTGATATGACTCAACTTGGAACTTTTCGCTTTCTTATTTGAAAAATTTGTTAAAACCTATAACATCTGAAAATTTCCGGTATCATTGGTACCTACTTCAATTTACTATAATCCGTGAAAAAACAGCTCCACAATTTTCCTCGCTTTTATTTTAGTTTTTCAATCTATTCTATCAAGTTTTTGGAAAATAGCTCCGGTAAATTAGAAAAAATGAGTGATGATGAATATTCCCTTGTTGGGACTCCTCCAGAGCTGGTTGAAGAAGTGAATACTGTTTCAGTACAATTATTGCCAAAGAAATCTAGAGAAAAGTACGAATATGCATACATACAACTATTTTCAATTGAATCATAATTTCTATATTCCTTTCATATTTCGAAAAAATATTTATATTATATTTTAAATTTATTACATTGTCAACTTTTTTACTGATCTACAAAGCTTCTAGATGCCATTCCCAATCGACTGACTCCTTGATAATAATTTTCGTTAAGGACGGACAAAAATTCGGCCAAATGGTACATGGAATCATTCAAAATTTTATATCCATTTAATATTCCTTTTTTACCTAAATTATGTATGGGAATGGGTAGAGTAATGAATTGAAGAAAATCAGTTCAATGCAACTACTTTTCTATCTAATCATTAAAATTTTGCTGCTGGGTATTGGTCCTGTCACATTTTTATTCTATAATTTATTATAGCTTCCATTGCTGTCAAATATTTTTGTGATCAATCCAAACATTATATATAAGAATTAAATGTGAAAATTTCACAATTTATTTATATATCGAGATGCTTCTGTTTGGTTTGGCCGCAGAAATAAGTGAAAAAAAAATTAACTCAATTTTTATATTAATTGTATCTTCTCTAATTGTAATATATAGTGTGGATACTACTTCTGTTCCCAAAACAATATAATATAGTTAATCTTGTCTATGAAACTAATTAATTTTGCACTAACTGTCACGACGAGCTTACACTATCTTTATATTGGAGACTACTCACGATTTCTTAAAAAAATTGGCATAAGTTGTTCTCGATATATGCCAATATTTATGGAAATCGTGTCAGTAGTCCACAATATGTACATGGTGTAAGTTCGTCGTGAAATATAAAACATTCGCTTGATACCATAAATTTTACATATAATTTCAATTTTGTCTTGTTAAAATCAAAATTGTAGCAGATAGTTCGTCCTATTTATTCAATTACTGGGTTATACAGTAAGGAACAAAAAAAATCGACAATTTTATGAAACATTTATTAAAATGAAAATAATTTGAATTAATAGCTTCCACTCTGTATAAGATCCGAACCACACGAATCGCATCGCACAAATTGTACCATTAGTGCGATCTAGATCTAGCAATTTTTTATCGTTAATTTTCAAGTTTTCCTGGTAAAATTTGAAGATTTCTTGAATATATTAGTTTTGTGTGATAGAAACATGACTGCTACAAAAGAAGCTATAAACATTTATTTCTTTTGATACGTATGGTTCGTTGGGCACTGGGATTAGCTTAAGTGAACTGTTCAACGACAAGCTCATATCTTTTGCATTGATTTGTTGTTAATTTCTTGGAAGATTCATTTATTTTATGAGAAAAATCTACTTCTCTTCCAAACAATTTGCCACTAAATAATGTTGCCTTTGTTTTTTTAAATTAGGCGTAGAAAACTTATTTCAATGTAAGCATCTCCAGGGCCAAATTGTTCACTTACTGCATTGTTTCGTTTTTCAGTTCACTTCAATGTTTTTACTTATGTAATGTGAAAATTGGACATAACCCTGATTGGAAAATCACAAAAATTGAATTTTGGTCTTGAATTTTCACATTTCATTATTCTCAACGTAGATTTTAGAATTTGTAAAGTTATAGCATGAGTAGACGAAAATTATATCAATTAAAGTAAGTATTTTAACATGTATGAAATGGGTTTGTGGAAATTTTAACTTGTAAGTAATTTTTTTAATAAAAATGTTTTTGGGGGAAATAGATATTTTGAAAACTAGTGATTTTATTTTTTTTAAGTTAATTTTCTGGGTGGAAATGTTGAATAATTTGCTATATGTATGTTTTATTTGGTGCACAAGGGTATCCTTTTTTTTTGTTTTACAAAGTTTTGTCCATAAAAACAATTAAAATACAGCGATAGCTGTAAATAAATATTACAATTATTTACACATTGATCGAGCAAAGATTAATTAACGATCTTTGAGAATAGATGTGAAAACTGGTGGAATTATTTTGACTGAAATGATGACAATTTATTTTTGTTATGTTATATCCTATCTAGCAACTTTATAGGTCGTCAAAAAATGTACTAGTACTACTCGTCAGTCAGCATTATATAAAGTTGTCATGAAAAAAGATGACTCATGTTTTGTTTGTAAATCAAATGCACTGCAAAAAATAAAAATTGTCGTAATTGCACCTTTTCAAAATGATTCATTTGTAGATGAAAGCACATTTTGATGAAAATTTCACTCTACAAAACGAAAAATTGTTTCATAAAACATCGAGTGACTTCAAATCAGATTGAATTTAAAGTTTGCACACATCAATGACCTTCGGCAATACAATTATTTCCTAACCATACCATATAATAATTTGTCATCTTTGTGTTTAAAACAAAAATAACAGTAACGTTTTCTATTTTCCAGATAGAAAAAACCGAATTAGAGGAAAACTACACCAAAAATTTGAACGAAAAAGACATGCTGCTTAAAGAATTATGCGCTAAAAGTGATTCGCTCAATCAACTTGAAACCATGGTTGAACAACTCAGGGGTAATCAACCTGATAGTGTTAAACTATTGGCAACAATGGAAAGCGATAAAGTTGCTGCCGCTAGAGCTGTACAACAAAACAAAGAACTAAAAGAACAATTGGAAAGCTTAACCGAAGTTTTTAAGAAAATGGTATGTATAGAAATGTTCAAATAATTTATTGGCTTACTTTTATTGGGACCAAGTCCTGTTCAATCCGCCTAATTCTTCCTAATATCTTGAAATAATTTCCTTTTTTTATTTTTAGGACAATGATAAAGTGGAATTGACTGAAAAACTTGGTTTGGAACAGTCGAGCAACAAAGATTTGCTGGATAAATTACAAAAAACTGAATTGCAGCTACAAAGACTGACCGATGCTATAGAAATTAAAGACCGCGAATTGTATCACCTCCGAGAGACGACTATAGAACTGAACAAGCAATCGTTACAACAGGAACAGCTTACAGATAGATTGAGACATTATGAAGCACATGATAGTGGTTCACATTACATCCAAAATGAACTTCAAGAAGCTAAACAGACAATAATTAGGCTAACTAATGAATTGAACAATAAAAAAGAGCAAGACGTTGTTCCTGAAGATCGACTCAATCAAGACGACCTTATACATTTAAAAACTAAACTTGACGAATTGAATCTAAAGAACCAGGAGCTGGAAGCTAAATTAGATATTGATAATGTTGAGAATAATAATGAAAATATTACGAAAGATATCAACTTTGAACATATACAAAAAGAAGAAGCCATAAAACGTTTAGAGGATAAAGTAAAAAATACTATGCAGGACATTGCCGATCTGACCGAAGAAAAGCAGAGATTAGAACATTTGGTGTTGCAGCTGCAGAGCGAAACTGAAACTATAGGTGAATATGTGGCTTTATATCAACACCAGCGAATGGTACTTAAACAAAAGGTATGTTCAACTTATAATAATTTTATTCAGATTTTCGGAAAAGTCTTCAATTTTGAAGTTTATTTTGTTTCTATTTTGTGTTGATGGAAATAAATGTTTCTTTATTCCCTTATCGAAAAAAACGCGTGGTTTTTGGTCCCAAATATAGAATGGTGTATATTTACAATATGTCCTGGGTAGGTGGCGCTGCAATCTTCACACTGAAATCTCTTGAATGTCTTTTTGTTGCATTTTTGTGTATGTTTAAGTGAGTGCCTGGATGGTATATATTTACAATAGAGGAGTTCAGTCTAAGGTCAGTGTGGCCAACAAAAAGTGGTTTTTTCTGACAAGAATGACCGTTAAGGTCTACCCTTCAGAACATGAGATTTTTGCATGTTTTTTTATCATTGCGAACATCTATATTGCTTTATTAAAATAACGAATAAATTGACTTTTTAGCTGAATGTCTGTGGCCAATAATTCTAGTCCATTTTCGATTAGATTTTTTTTAGCATTTCCAGTTATTTCTTTCTCTATTCTTCTGATTACTTTTTCCACTGACATCTGACATAACAGAACTGAAATGGTGACAAATGGAAATGATAGCGCCAAATACAGAATGGTGTATATTGACAATTAGTCCGGGTAGGTGTCGCTGCAATCATCACACTTAAATCTCTCGAATGACAGTCGATTTTGTTGCATCTTTTGTGTATGTTTAAGTGAGTACCTGGATGATTTAAATTAACAGTTGGTCTTGGAAAGATTGTACCGATTTTCATCAATTTTTGTGTGTGAGTGAGTCTGGATGGTTTAAATTCATAATTGGTGTCTAGGTGTCGCAGCAATCTTGTTCACACTGAACTCGTGTTAAGCGGCTGGACCAATTGAACCAAGTTTTGGACAGGACAAGATCTGTCTGATAGGATACTACTTAGAACATGAAACAGACAGGAAGGAGCATTTACCAAATAAGTTTGCGTCTAAATAGGAGGTTGCAAATGGCGAATAGTCGTTTCCGTTTTGACATTGGCGTACTGTTTGTATAGGGTATGGGATATGTGAAATTTTAAAATTGTAGCTTTTTGAAATGTATTGAATATGAAACTATAAGCTGTCCTATGTCTCATACAAACAATATTGTCTAGGATCAATGAAAATACGAATATAGAATAATACTTCTGATAATACTTTCGTTTAAACTTATTTTCACCAAAAAAACTACATAAACAAGACATGTTCTTTTATTCACCGGTAGATTCACCAATCGACCAACTGCGTTTTTATATTCATTGGTGGATTGTAGATTGAAGAAATGACGCGTTCATTTATTGCTGTTGCATCAACCAAAATTGCTAACCACTCCACCGTTGTATCGAGGTGATGGATAACTTTGGTGGTTCACAAAGTGACCTTAACCTCGAAAACCTAACGTTTTTTTGAAGCAGTCAAAGAAATGGACGAATTAATAGAAATAAATTTAAAATGTAACAAGGCATTGACGGCGCTATTAACAGCGTCAGAAATTGAAAACATTTCAAGTGGAACTATCAGTTGAACTGCTAATAATAACAATCAACTTGGAGAAAGAAATAGATTGTCAGTGGTCAGATGATTTAAATAACAACTGCGTTTTTTATGTGCCACTGATGACTCCAACATATCATTGCAGCGGAGATCTACGTCAGTAAACGTCAACTTCACAAATGAGTCATAATTAGGGTGTTGCAAATGGTGACCGTCGCATTTTCTTATACAGCTAATGAGTGACAAGATTCTGAGCTGTTGGGGTATTTCTCTCGTAAACATTCTACCAAATATCGTCAAAATATTAATAGTAAATGTTTGATTTCGGTGGAAGAGAACTGCAGAAACTCACCTTGATCAAAATTTTGCACTAGAAGTTTGTATATTTTGGTATTTTCATGTTTAAACTTTGTTTTTTTATATCAATTAATGTGTTGTTAATTCTTGTTTCTCTCTTTTTTAAGGCGGTAGAAAAGGATGAACAATTGAAACAGCTTGCTTCCGATAGAGAACAAATTAAATTCAAGCTGGAAAAACTGAATAGGTTAGTTCAAAAATTGTTGGACGAACGAGGCGGTTCCAATATATTGGAGCAAAATGAAAGACTCGACGAAATTAGTCAAAAAGATTTTCCTGATGAAATTGAAGGATTAGAAAAAGTTACAAATGCGATAGCGGCGAATGAAATTTTATCCTTATTGTCAGAGATTAAGAGCAGCAATTTAGTAGAACCAAAACAAGCAATTCATCATTGTCCATATTGTTCGGGGCAGTTGATAACGGTGTAGATAATATTAACAACAGTGGTGTATATATTTTGTAAATTTTCCAAAACTTATTTGACGTATTGAGATATTTTTCGCGGTGATAATTTAAATTTATATATTGATGTTTTTAGATCTGTAAATAATTTCTTTTTTGTGAAATTACTTGAAAGTTGCCCGTGGAAATCAATCGATATATTATTTGTCGATTCATAATTGAACCATTTTGAATGGAATGAAAAATAGAGACTTTGTTTTTTTAATGCGCAACTTTGAAGTAATTGAAATATTTTGTTTTTTAATTGAATATTAATTCCGATATTTTCACGTTCAAGTGAAGTGGTTCAGCCAATTCTTCCATTTTTGTTTTTTATTTCCCTCTGCAGAAATTTTCAATTTATAATTCCATTATCTAAAAATTAATCTATTATGGTATTTTGTCTACCAGTAAAAATGTGATGTTTGTATATAAAATTAAAATGAAAAATTGAAAACATAGTATTTTATTTTTGTTTTG
>CAJUYI010000262.1:32920-64677 GCA_910591695.1 Galerucella pusilla | reverse complement strand
GTGCTCCCGGCATCTGAACGGCTCCCAAAATGGAAAAAAAAAACTATCGAAGGGAAAACAAAGTAAAACAATTTTTTTTAAAGAATTTAATAAAGAATAAAATATAACAGATGTACCCTAAAAAGCGAAGCTATTGATGCTTTTCGATGTTTTGTATATTAACAACAAATATAATGTTTATAACATTCCCATAGGTTACAAAGCACGTAAACAAAATTAAAATTTACATAAAATTGTTAATTTCTTATTAAATTATCAATTAATAATATAAGTTGAAGCCGTTTATATATAAATATAGAATTGGATTCGGAAGTCTTTTTACAACTTCCAAATATGAAAAAAATTAATTAAAATTTTCTAATCTACTAAAATAGCACCAAAATTGCTCTTCCATTATCTGTAAATGCTCTAAAGCAATATACATTAACATTTATCTACAACAAACTCTCGAAAAAAACTGTTCATATATTGAAAATAAAATATATAATATATATATATATATATATATTTTGAAAAATTACTAACAATTTACGTTAATAGAAAAAGATCCTAAAGCTTAAGATTTTTTTCCGCTAAA
The DNA here is from genome assembly GCA_910591695.1 of Galerucella pusilla. NCBI lineage: Eukaryota > Metazoa > Arthropoda > Insecta > Coleoptera > Chrysomelidae > Galerucella > Galerucella pusilla. The sequence goes on along the minus strand of CAJUYI010000262.1, from coordinate 64,100 downwards.
ATGATAGCAAATTTTCTAACACTTAATAATACACGATATTAGAATAAGGCATTTTTTTAAATTCTCCTAATTGTTTAGAATATGTCTACATTAATCGTTTTTATTGCTCAACCAATGTATGTAATAAAATTGAATCATTTATTTCGAAAAAAAAATCCCGACAATTTTTCCAACGGGTTTCTAAAGAAAAATAAGATTCAACTCAAAGGCTAAGGCGTTTTTAAACTAATCTGTAAACGTAAAAAAATAAAAATAAATAAGCCTTTAAAATTAATATAGACTTTCGATAAATATAAACACAAACATTGTCAAAAAATAATTGAAAAATAAAATATGTATGTTTTTGCTTTTTTTTATTGTGTGAGTGTAGGTGTGTGTGTATGAGTGTAGTGTCTGTGTATGAGTGTGGTGTGTATTTAAATGTAGTGTGTGTATTTGTGTGTGCGTGCTTTTTACAAAAAAACGTAAAAATCGTGTCATGATGATATAAAACAAAAACATTTTAAAAATCAGTCGATAGGTTAACAAAATTTTCAATCTGATATGTGCCCTTCTTTCAAATATATAATCGTGCTCTCTAAAATATTTACATTTTTGATCTATCTCCGATATACTAGTGTTAACCTTCACGACTGTTTTTACCTCATCGACATTACAAGACAGATATTCATTTACATCAGTTTGGCTTTGGCGCAATCAGGACAGATGATGTCTTCCTGATCGGTGATAAAACCGCGTCCTACCAAACTGGTTCGGCAAGAAGCACAGAAGAAGCAATCGTTGTGCCAATGGCGATCTTCGAAAGATATGAACTTGGTGCCTCCGATTCCGGTAATTGGTTTGCTGCATGCTGTGCAACGTTTAGCGAATAATTCTGCGAAACAATCAGCGCAGTAAGGTTTGTCGTCACGAGACGTGAAACGTTCACCGGCTAAACTGCGTGTACAGTGGGTACAGGTGAAGCATTCTCTGTGCCATGGTTCATTTTTATATGTCACACCGCCGCTGGTAATTACCTGTAAAATATAAATATGTAAATAAAAATGAAATTCACCTACTTAACTTTTAGGGCCACTTGTAGTTATCATAGATTAAATTGGAATGGTTGTTAAAATACATTGTTAACATTACTTTAAATTACAAGCAACCCTTAATCAATATTCTCTGATAAACACGTCACAAGGTGCGTTAACGTATGGTTAACTTTTCGATGTCAAACTTCTCTTAAACCTTTGTCGTGCGCACACAGGTCCAATAGCTCATTGTGGGTGCTTACTGACGACAAATTGTGGTTATAGATATGTTTTGTCATATATGACGATCAAAATAAAAGTCATTCTTCCTCATCGTACCTAATAATGAAAATAATAGAAATAACATGAACAACATCAATAAAAAGTACAAAAATATTGCACGCTTAGAGCAAGTTTGGAGATTGTTGGAGTAGACGATGAAGGCAAATTTTGTTCACCTCATACCTCGGACAATTCTAATTCAGAGTCACTACTCTATGATCTAGTATTTGATTGTCAGATTCCGTAACTAGTCTCTATAAATTCTCCTTAGTCAAAGGTTGACGTTTTGGTATAATTTTAGGGCCGTACGATTCACCTCCAATACGCATTATACGATATAAGTATCAACTAAAATATAAATGTGGACATTTTCACTACCAGCACCGCTCTATTGACAGACGAAACTATCTTCGGTAGCCGTATAGGATTTTTATGATAAAAAGACGATGATGTCCTTTTTAGTTACTTTTCTGCTTATCAGAATAAATATTAATTTACCAACCGTAAATACAATTGATCCCCAACAGCCCGGGCAATTTACAGCAAACGGGTTGGCAAAACTTCAAGACGTTGTCAGATCAATTGGTAAAATTCCCCAGTTTGTTTTGACGTTTATTGGCATTCGATCATCATGACAGCACTGAAAGTTTAGATATTTTGTTGTTGGACTGTTATTTAAACAATAAGCGAGATGTACGTTTTGAAAAACGCCTCGAAATATTCAGCAGGTCATTACATGCATGAGATGATGGACAAAACTTATATCGGATATCTAGATAATGATATAAAAAGAGATGAGATCATTTAAATAAAAGTATATATTGTAAAGTACCTTGTTGCACTTGATGCAGCGAGTTGCGAACTTCTCCTCATAGCACTTGGCGCAAAAAATTTCTTGTTCTCGAGGAATGAAGCTTTGGGTGCCGATAGGTACTTTGCAGACACAACAACAGAAGCATTTCTCATGCCATTGTCTCGTCTTGTATTCCATCTTCTTCGTACCTTAAAAAATTTACAATTTAGTTTAGTTTACGTCGTACATTTTTTTTACACAAAATTTGGTCGAAATTGTTTGATTTCTTAAAGTGCATAGAAAATCCTGTATATTATTTACATGTGTTTTAATGAAACATGTTAACTACAGATGGCAACGCCATAGAGGTTTGAACGAGCGCGAAATTTAAAAATGCATGGAGTGAAAATGGTATGAGAATTTGGATATCCAAGAATAAAAATATTTTATCTTTATTGCTTTTTCGAGAAGTTGCCAAATATAAATACATCGATAGTTATTTGAATTGGAGCATGCGTTTCATACTTGTGGTATCTGAAAAAAGCTACATTTACAAAAAAAATTCCTCAGGTCACCCTGTACTTTTGTGAATTTAAGTATCCACAAAAGTAGTGATGAAGCTTAATTCCTATAATTAAACATTAAAAACGACAAACCCTCAATATTTAAATAAATAATTTATACATCATCTGAAGATTCAAGGATTTATTTACCATTAATTTGTAACAAACAATAAAAAATATTTATTTCGTAATGTCTGGGTATGTCACCTTGATCTCTATATAATACGAAAAAATAAACATCCGAATTTGGGTACCTTCGATCGTTTCATACACCTATAAAATCAAAAGTATGATTTTTTATTTCTGTTAGAAATAATAAAGTATTATTAAATATAATAAAATCTTGAGTCACGCTATAAAATACTATTTTGAAACATGACCTTATACCGACATTGCTAAAATTGAAACTTTTATAACAGCGTCGGTATTAATTTCAACCGCACTTGAACGAGTTTTCTTGAAATTTGAAAATAATATCCACGCATAACAGGTAGACCGCTTGAAATACGTTCCTCTTAATTAAACCCAAACCAATATCCGGTTTTTTTGGATTTTATTAGAATATATTAGTACTTCTTTGTAAAAATTAATTTACAAATTTTTGGTAGGAGAAAACGGGAAATCAAGAATCTCTAGATGTTCGCAACTTTCACTACAGATACGTCACATACGTAAAGATGAAGTTAGCCACATTTCATCAAAAATTATCAGGGTGCCCGTTTTTCGTGCCGGTGAGTGTAGTTACTAGTGCTCATTTTGCTCTAAGGAATTATTTATGTGTGGGTAGAAAGTCATTCACTATAAAAGCAATATAACCTTATTCTTATCACGATTTAAAAAAAGTAAATGACATAATTGTGGTTCTTAGTCAACCGGTAGCTAACTTCTCTTTTAGGGTATGTACGTCACGGCATAAATGGCCAAATATTTACATCATCCAAAAGTGTACTTTCAAATCGACATAAAAACAGTAACTAAATAATGATGATGACGACGAAAAAAGCAATCATCAGAAGAGCTATGTGATTCCAACAAAAGTCAAGTCCATCTCTTGCTTTCCGCGTTCCACACTTAAAAATACTACAAAAGGATGGCATTTTAGATAATTTTAAGAACTGTGCACATGTGCAGTGTACACTAAAGAACAATATGGCCGACCTGTCAGTGACGTGAGTAAAATATTGAATTGAAAATTGATACCAAAAAAATATAAACTTTTTGTAATCAACATTTTAAACTGTTTATTAGTTTAGTTAATTTTTTTGAAAATTTTTAACAATAAAAAAGTTTCCCATGTGCTGCAAACTTCAGTAGACACACTGTATTAAGATAATATCAAATGGTCATAAAACTATTCAGTTAATGACGATCTAACTCAAATTGCTGACATCGTTATCGAGTAACAAAAAAGAAATTGGATCTGAATCTGAGCCTTGAGGTACACCACTATGTAAGTAGACTCCGTTTCACATAAGAAGAAGCTACGAGAAGTTTACCAACTGTCTTGCGCAGAAACCAAAATCGATCTTGTTCATTTATTTCTCCTCTTAACGACCGTTTCATGCCATTGGCGTTACAAACGATGTTTCATGCCAACAACCATTTTATTATTGACATTTTAGGTTGTGAATTGAAGGTATAAATATTTCAACGATACCAAATATTCTCATATACTTGTGTCTATTCCCAAATATTTTTTATTTGAACTATACATATGATGAATACTTTTTTAATATTGTGTGTGTGTGATGTTGTGATATTGACTGCGGATCCTTGCGGTTCCATTAGCCTAACCAATATAATCTTGTGTTAACCTACAAAATGTGAAAACGTTACGCTACTGATGTGAAGATGAATGTCAATTTTACAATATGGCGCTGGTTTTTACAACAAGTTCGCGCATACAACTGCAACTTCACGTGGGTTTTTCATACGTGAAACGAAGTCTAATTGGCGTGATATTCACCGAGACCAAAAAGATCTACAATGCTCACTTACTAATACTTAGTTCCTGCTTAGTCTCAGAGGACTAGTAGCTCTAGAATTATATCCAGTAGTAGGACTCTGAATGGGCCTTTTCAGTAGATGCTTAAATCTCAAAACAAATATTTTATTTGAAAGCTTACTGAAAATTTTTCACTTTGTGCAGCTTTGTTTTGAATATACATGTCACAAAGCTGAATAAAAAGTTAAACAAATATTAGGGTAATTTGAACACGCATTTGACCTTGGGACAAGTGACGTCATAAGGTCTAGAGTTATGTTGGCAGTATTTTGTCAAAATGGCTGGCCAAATGCTGCTACGGTTACGGCCGAGGCCAAAATATCTAACGAAGAAGCAAATGTTCCTCGTTTTCGTCAACTTCTTTTGAGCTTTTTCGAACAATGATTTTCGTCTATTTTCATCTCGAGGAACGTAAATGAATATTTTGCTTGGGCAATTTATATTGTTATTTTAACAAAAACAAATAATCCAGAATGAAAGAGAATATCAATATCAATTTCGAGGTTACATGAGATGTCAAAATCAAAAACCAGGGAAGCAAACTACAAACCCTATGGAAAAAACGGTCTGTCGTTTTCAAGGTCGTTGGCTCTTTGACGTCACGAGGGATGGAGGAGTGACGTCACGTTCAAACCGCGCGCTGCTTTCCATACTTTTGATAATTTTTTTTAGGATAGAAATCAAGCTCCAAAAAAAAAATAAAAAAATTAGGGGACATTTTTTCATAAAATACTTCAATTTAAACAAATAAAAAAAAGTTACTGAAAAGACCCATTGCTGTACAATTTTACTTTATTGGAACAGATTCTTGGCAGGTAACAAATAGGTTTGTTCGTAGAGCAATAATAAACGGCTGGAAGCTGGACGACTCATGCGCATTGAATATAAACTGTCCAAAAAAAAGCCTCAGCTCATGAGTCGTCAATTTATGTCATAGCGTTTCCAAACCTAATAATTTATGGGAATTTTGAAAAACTTCTACAATACAACCATCAAGTTGTTCACCCGGTTTTATGGGTCCATTAATTGAAAATTTATAATATACAGAATACCTACAAAAGACGTTGTCATTGAAGCAGATGTGCTTGCTTCTTTCTTTCAATTTATTTCAGTAGACATTCTTAAATTATTGATAGACATATCCAACACAGATTCACGATTTTATAATAAGATATTTTTTTCGCAAGCTGTTTTAAATATTTTCAAATGCACTTAAATTGAAATAACTTTTTGTGTAAGATTTTAAACTTTAAAATAAGAGAAAAAAAGTACGAATTAATTTGAATAATGTTTTCAACGATTGCCATAAAATGTGTGTATATATGTATGTACGTTGAGAAATGAAAAATGTCAATGGCAACATCAATATAAAACCACCTACCAAAACTGTCAGTAACCGGAGGAATTTGTAGCAAAAATAGTCATGACCTAAATTTACCTATAAATATCTATACCTTTCGCGTGTTGCACGTTTCGATAAAAATTCTTCAAAACCAGTAGGCACCAGCCCCTGAACAATTGGATTTTTATAATACAATGTGTATCACTTTAACTTTTTATTGGTTTTACTCGACTGTTTATCACGTGAAAAAGTATAAAAACTTGTTGAGGTGGCAAGTTTTTTTTTTGAGTATTCCTGTATACAGGTTAATTGACGTCTTAAAAAAGTTGCTAGAAATATCAAATCAAAATTGAATTTGTAAAAATTTAGCTTATTCCTCCATGCACTATTTTAAAAATTGTAAGATTTTTCAAAAAGTTGAGATCTGTGGTTTACGGTCTTTTTGAATAGTTCGGCTAGTTCTTTTTATAAACAGATGTTGAAAATCGATAGGAGAAGTGACGTTCACAGAGATTTTTTTATTATTTTTCCCGTTAACTTACTTTTGATATTCCATTTTTTCGATCTATTTGAACACGTAGATTAAAAAAAAATCACTGTGGAGATTTAATTGCTTTCGAATAGTCATTAGGAAAATTCTTGTGACTACACGCGTCCGTTGCTTCTGCAATTGATTTTGGATAAACTACTACTACTATTCACAAATAATAATTAATTTGGATGTGGCAACCACAGAGTTTCTATCATAGTTGTAGCCATCGAAATAGAGTAGGGAGGGTGAGTGTAGGCTCACAGCACTTGGGTCACATGTGACCCATTGTACATCCTCCCGAGGAGCTGTCCTCCTAGGTCATCGTCCATCCTGTCCTTCACAGGAAGGTGGACATCTCCTTTATATCGGCAGGTGTGGGCCAAGACTCACACTCTCTTATTGACGATAACTCCGGACACTCGCATAAGACATGCCTGACAGTTTCATCTTCCTGTTCACACATCCTGCATGGAGGTATGTTCACTAGCCCCATAGTATGGAGGTGCTTCCTTAGTTGATAGTGGCCAGTCAGAAATCCTACTGCGATAAAGGTAGGTTTTCCTGGTCATCTCCAAATACGGTATCCGCCAAAATAAACAGTACCGAAACAGAGAGTGCTGTGGAGTTGTTTATGTAATATGGATTTGTCATATTTGACTTAATTGTCATTAACGGAAGAAAAAGTTTTTTTGGTAGAGCATTATTTTCGTTGATACGGAAAAGGTCGTAATGATGGTCCAAGCTTAGAACAGGTGTAAATAAAATATCAACAAAAATTTAATATCCTTCTCATTCACCTGATCCGACGCCACCTGACGCATACATTTGGGGCATAATGAAGGACAAAATATTTCACTCGGAAAATCCGCCGGCGAATATTGCCGAACTACGGGAAAGAATACAAAATATTTTTGGGCAGTTACATCAACCACTTTTTATAAATATGTTTATTGACTTACAAAATCGATATGAAGCTTGTTTGCGTCGAAATGGTGAACATTTTGAACACTTACATTACAGAAATTAAAAATTAATTTTTATTTTTATTTTCGGTACTGTTTATTTTGGCGGATACTGTATTCCTTTGATTCCATCCCATCTCTTAAGGGATTCAGCATAGGTCTAACGTTTCACTAGTTTCGCAATTATCGAAGTCGTTATGCCGTAGGTGTCACTGGGTCCTAAAATTTTTAGTCCAGCCGCTTCCCTGGCTAAAGAATCGGCAATTGCCTTTACTCCTGTCGTGCCCTTTAACCCACCTCGGGATAATATTGTAGTACTAGCCATGATATAACACGTTGTCGTTCAAGGCTAATAGGGCTTGTCTACTATCATCCTTAGGCTTCTTTTTTGAGCCATCTGAATATATGCCATCGAAATAGATTAAAATTCTTCCAAAAAATTAAATGAACAATCCGATTTGATAAGACTGTTCAATTAATTTTTCGGTCTTATTTTTATCCATTTCGTTGATTACAACCATAGAACTAATGTTTAATTCTATGGTTTGGACAAAAACACACAATTGATTTGATACGTGAGAACTATTACCAACAAAAGTTAATGATTTTGGTACAGCCAACATGACAAAATGACAAGATGACAAAGACAAAGATGACAAAATTTTAGCAGTAGTGTCATAACGAATTCAGAATACTACAAAAAATAGATGATCGATTTTATCTGTCTAACATCAAAATTTACGAACACATCATTCGTATATTGACCTTTTTAAAAAATGTGTTTACTTTATGTTCAAACAGGATATTTATGTATTAAACTGAGCCGTGTTTATGTTTTCCATTTGGTTTGTTGTATAAAACGATATTAGTGTCAATGGAACTATTTTAGTATCTTATATGTAAGGTGATTTTTTAAATTTTGAGACTGGAATATTATTCGCTGCTAAAAATATCAAAATATTGTTGTGTGGAAATTCAACAGTTCTTTCACCAAAAGTGATTGGACTATAGTTCTATAACGTAGAGAAAAAGGTCAGAAAATCAATCGAGGGTACTAAATAGGGACATATTTCGAAATGACCAATTATTAGATGACAGGTTTTGGATAATTAGGTTGTCAATTAAAATAAGATTCATGGAGAAAATCAATCCCACGACGTGTCTCGAACACCGCTCAAGAGACACAAGTTTGAAGTTATGCAATTTATAAAAAACTTAAAAAAAGACTTCCACTCACAATATTTATTTGTTGTTTTATTTAATGTAATCGAGAAATTATTGTTTATTATGTGATTTATAATTTTGAAGTCGATGCCAAGTAATCTATAAAAATTATGTATCCTGCTACGAGTTTAATAACAAACTTGAAACAGCGTGTTTAAAAGTGAATTCAAATTTTAAATTACTGAATACCGACGAACTGTGCGACGCAACGTGAAGGCAGTTTATTGAACAATATTTAGATCAAGATTCTGCGCAATGATTTGCTGATAAAATAAAAAATATAAACTTTTCAAATTCAAAAATGTCGTTAGTTATGGAACTGGAAAATTTGAAATATTTATTAATTTTCACGGCTACTCATTTCTAAGCGAATATTAACTTTAAAACAGAGGAGAATGAGATTTGGCAAAATAAGTGGTTAATGAAACGGTCTAATGATGCCTATAACTTGGCCACTACAGCTAAGCTTCTCTTAAGAATTTGTTATGGTGATCTTTATGTTTTACATTGTACAAACAAGCATGTTTTGAGATTTCCTCAATCAACATTCCAAGACATATTTTTCATCCACTTTAATACATAACCAAAAATTATCAAGATGACATTCATACGACATTTTCATAGAACATTTCCATCGTGAAATACAATAAATAAAATTGCTGAGAAAATAGTTTTACAATTTGACAGGGTAGACAATTCTTAATACAATTTTCAATTTTAGACTTAACAACTTGAATTGTTCCAAAACTTGAACTAAATATTGCACAAAAAATTGTAATCTAAAATGACCTTTATAAAAATTAATAATTAAGTATCTACACAATAAACAATAATATCGTTTGCACCCTTGACTAAAGCCATTTAACTGACAAGGTTTAAATATTTTAATTTTGTATTGGAAAATGTAGGGACTTTTTTGTATAAGAATCGTTCGTTGGTAACAATGCTTGACGTTATTTGAGTTTTGAGTTGTTAGCTTGTGGTTAGAGGTTCTATAAGGCCTTCCACTGCGACTCGTAAGAATAATTAGAATCAAAAACTTTTTTCACATCATTAGATCTAATCAACTATTCATAAGACATTGACTCAAGTTACTCAAGTGTTTAAATTTAAACATCCAATATTGTGCGTGGTTCAACTTCCATAGAATCGACTCAAAATTATAAACTAGTTTAAGTGTAAGCGATGCATACGGCCGTTAATCTATTAGGTAGCGAAAGCCTCAGTAAATATCACAGTTAATAAAAACAGTCATTTGTTGCTTTCGTTTATTTGGGCTTCGAGCACTTGTGCGTGACGCCTCAGTCGTCACAACTTTTGAGCAAAACGAACACGATTTTTTAGGATCCTCAAAACCACTTGTCATGTGCCAATGCCAATGAATTTCCTGTGTTGTTAGAAGAACAGTTTTCGTATTTGACTTAATTGTCATTAGTTGATATATTAATAGTACGCTGCAGTTAAATTTGATTTAAAAATGGTTCTAACAACGGAAGAAAAAGCATTATTTTCGTTCGTACGGAAAAGGTCGTAATGATAATCAGAATCCACTCACTGTCAACCAAGAGCGTTATAGAAAGAAAATTATTATTCCTTTTGTGAGAGATCTGAATAACTTTTGCCGTGCACGAAATCTACAGTTTCGCACACAATGGTTCCAACAAGATGGTGCAACGAGCCATACAGCTGTGCGCACCTTAGACTTACTCCGTCAAATAATCGGCTTTGTTAAGAAGCTGAATTTGTTTGGTGAAATCTGAATAGGTGTGAGCCACAATAGACTCTTGTGAGTCGCAGTGGAGGGCTTTATAGACCCACTCACCACAAACCTAACCTAACCTAAGTGGAGGGGGTTGCAGTTGATGCAGTATTGCATTTCATACTGTAAATATATTAACCCTGCGTGATGTGTAGGTACTGTAACGGTTACAAAATTCAACACAATTAAAACTATAAAAACATACCTAACGGCAAACTTGTCGAATCCCCCTGTAAGCAAGCTACTCCTAGGCTACACTTGAAACCAGTTTTTTCGCCAGGTAATTGCATAGATAGGATGGCGACGTCTTCGTTTTTTTCTTTTGCTCTTCTTATTCGATCTTCACCGACTGTCTTAGTTTTTAAATTCATTCGTTTAAACTGATCACTCATTATGTCCGCCATTTAAAAAAAATCACATAAATTTTTTCAAACTCCTACGTTCACTTTACACTTTTCTCGTTATAAACTTGTACTTATTTTGTAATAAAAAGTGTTTTATTTCATTTAACCATACCACACTATGAAGAAATGAAATAATGAGATGGAAAAGTAAAGTTAATATTAGTTTAGAAAAGAGACAATTCAGAATTCAAAATATGTTAATTCTAGATTCCTTATGTAAATTATCCGTACAGCATCCACACCTAATACTCAAATAAATAAATATAGTTAAAATAAAACTAAAACAACACGCTTTTAAAGAATATCGAACTAAAAAGTTGAAAATAATTTTAAAAATAAACTTAAAACAATAGTATATAAAAAAATACTAGTATAATTGAGGGAAAAGCGTGGGGTGCTCGATATACGAAAATTATGGCACAAAGCGCTCCACGCTTTTTCCTCAATTATACTAGTATTTTTTTATACTATTGTTTTAAGTTCATTTTTGAAATTATTTTCAACTTTTTAGTTCGATATTCTTTAAAAGCGTGTTTTTCAGTTTTTTTAAACTATATTTATTTTTCATTTTTTAGTTCGATTTATTGTCAATAAACCTGCGCTTTAGCCCGCTCAGCTAACGAACGCATTTAGGATGATGGAGTATACTAACAATCAAAGGAGAGTTACAAACCCACAAACATACAGGGGGCATTCCATGCCAACTCAGCAGTCGATCCCACGTCACCTTCTCAGATCGGACCCAAAATTGGTAAATCGATTTGTACTATCGAAAAAAGCATATTCCTAAATTTTCAGGTCCTAAGGCCGCTACCTGTCCCCAGGGGCGTACAATCACGTTTTCATCCACCATTTCAATTCCAGGGGTCCGAAATCGGGGTTTTGAGTACTCCCGCGTCATTTTGGTCCAAAAAAATTATCAAAAATGCATAGGAGATGTCAAATTTCTCGTAGAACATGATGCCGCAAACCGTTTTTTGATATCTTCCAAGGGGAGCCTGAAAAACGCAAAAAACCGCGCTCTGGTGAAAAATCTGATATCTCAATTACGGTCGCTTGAAACTGGCTGAAAATTTACCACAAGGCTCTTCGATTATTGCTCTTTCGAATGTCCATACGCGCGTAGTGATCATTATATGTAAAAAAAAGTTAAACGCGTTTTATATGAGATTTTCTGTACTTTTTTCATTATAACCGCTCCACTGGCCCTATCCAGTTGGGTAGTAATTGGATTTTTCCGCCCGATCTGAGAAGGTGACGTGGGTTCGACTGCTGAGTTGGCGTGGAATGCCGCCCCACAAGTGAAGCTAATAAAAGCGAGTTAAAAAAGAGAAAAGATACTGATAGTAATAACAAAAAAAATCTACTTTTTTTGGGCACCGCCTCATAAGAGAATTAGTAAAAATTAAGAGGGAGATCAACTTTCAAAAGAATGTGTTTCAAGAGAAAAAAAGCTTATTTCTTAAAAAAAACGTTTTTCAGTTTTCAGGAATAGACAGCACTGGTGTTTTGAAATTTCCCCTCGACACAAAAATTCGAAATCGCTAAAATTTGGTGTGATGGATGATTTTTCAAAAACTTCAGATTTTCGATGATAAAGCACCATATAAAATCTTCGCACCAAAAATTGGGACATACTATAGTAATTTTATTAATTATGCGTTCTTTAACGAACTATAAACATTTAAAATTAAAGATTGCTTTCTATTTTTAGTATCGAAAATTAATCAAAATTTAACTTGTTGGACTTTTAAACAGATCTGCACCACTGTAAACTCAGGTCCGGTCTAAGCTCAAAGATTGAATTCAATACACGAAATTAATCTCAAAAAATTACAAAACCTCGCAACTTTCTCGTCCAGCATAGATTCGCATTGGTTTTAGGCTCATTTCACCTTCCAGCTCATTTTCTATATAGTGCCGTTGTACGCTTCATGTTTTTCAAGGGTAAAAACTACCACTTATTATCAAAAATTATAAAATAACATTGTAAACCTTAATAAGGGTAAAATTTGGTTTGGATTGGTTAAATAATGATTATTTTAAGTTTTTGGATTAGCATTTTTTCGTATCACCAGTATTTTCGGAGATATTTTAAAGAAAAGGTTGAAAATTTCTAAATTTTGAATAATAGTTTTCTTTTTAAACTTTAATTTTTCCAAAATTAGTCATTTTAAATTTGGATTTATTAATAATATATATAGAAAGAGGAGTAAAGATCAATCAACCACCCCCAAAATTTTAGCGTACAGCGGCATGATATAGAAAATGATCCTTGGGCTATCCCATACTCTCTGTGAAAATTTCAAGCAAATCCATGTTGGACAAAAAACTTGCGATCCAAAATACTTGATTTCCTATATTAATTGTTTTTCCTTCATTGTTTCCCTCTAAGGGTAGACAGACAACAAATATTCACAAACATTGAGAGTTGACAGCTGCCAATTGAAGTACTGTGTAAATATTACAAATATGGGAATGGGATCCAAATACCATTACCAGACTTGGAAAGAATGCCATTCAATGGTACACAGACGTCTCAAAAGCAATAGAAGGAACTGGGATAGAAGTTTTCGGGCCAGGAACCAAACACTCTGAAAGCTTGGGAAAAACCCCAAGTATCTTTCAAGCGGAAATCCACGCCATAAGAAAGTCGTTGAGTCGTTAAATAATTATAAATAAAAAACAAACTTTAGATGTTTGTTAATTTAAATGAGAAAGGAACAAATTTTATACAAAGGAAAATTATTTTCAGCCCCTCCGCCATCTCCAAGGTGGTACGTCAAATTTAGAAGAAGCCATAGTTTACTCATGGACGAACTCTATCCAAAATTTTTGATCAAAGCTTTTGCTGCCTTTTCAACAACACAAAACATGTGGCGGAAAGAAATAAGACCATATTATATACCATCACATATCGCCCCTAATAACTGCTCATTTTATCTACGTTGAATTGACGATTCATCCATCCTGATTTGGCACAAAACGAATTTTTTCAAAAATATTTTTCCAAGTCTTTATAAATTTGGCGGGAAATTTCAAAATTTAATAAGTGTTGGGAAACTACGAAAACAAATTGAAGGCTCAGAAATGACAAATTGTGAAGTGAATCAGTGGTAGATATGTGACAAGTGAGAAATTAAAATTTGTTGGTTACCGAAAACATTGAGACCTCTAAAGTTTCATATAAAATCGTTACAGACTATCTTATCAAATTCAAAAAACTAGGTTTTACTACTGCAATCCTTTTAAAAATGCCGGTATTCAAAAAATGTATTCAGTAACTTTTTCTATTTCTTTAAAAATTTTACCAAACCACAACTTTCACCATCCACACTACAAACAAATAAAAAACCTACACTTGCTATTGAACTAGACAAATATTCAAAAACCCACTTATTTTATATATTTTTCGTGTGTGTACGAAACGCGTATTTTCCTCGAGTCCGCGCAGTATTTGAAAGAAGTTTAAATATCAACTAAAACTTATAAAGCAAAAGTTGTAAGATCAGTCGCGCGGTAGCTTGTACCTATCGTTTTAAGTCTACCCACTAATAGTGGGCCACTATAATACAGTGTCTCTCTGTCTCATCATCACGAATAATTTACTGAATATACACTACAGGTTGTTTTAATGCCGCACAAGGTTAACTGCGTTTAGTAACAAATTATTTAAGGTATTCAAATTATGGAAAAAATAACTAATAAATATTAAATTTCACTTTTTAAAATGTTTTTCGTTTTTGTGCTTCTTGAAGGATGATCCCATATAAAATGTTCATGTGTTCAATTATTCTAGTTTTATTTCGAGATAGGGGGTGTTAAAAGTTGAAAATAGATACAGAGCATTTCAATAAAAACTATACGCCCCAAATACTTCTGGAAAAATGAAATAGCACGGCAAAGATCATATATATTTTTGCTTGTTTTCGTAGTATAATCCTACAATATCAATTTTATTTCGCAGAGTAGGTACCTATACATCATTTTTATGAGAACTAGGATAGTATGCGGAGAATGATTGCATAAAAGAAAACAAATATTGTAAGATATAAATACGCATGAAGCGCATTTGACACTACCTAATTTTTTTTAGCAACAATATTTTTTCTAACTTTGCAAGATTAACTGTAATCGCTATGTAAGAATGCTTTAATTAAACATGCAGATTCTACTATGATGCAGATGAGAAGGTGGATCACATTATTTGCATTGATAGTATACAAGTCCGAAGGGCACGACAGGAGTAAAGGAAATCGTATTGCCGATTCTTTAGCCAGGGAAACGGCTTGACTAAAAATTTTAGGACCCAGTGACACCTACGGCCTAAAGACTTCGACAATTGCGGAACTAGCTAAACGTTACACCCATGCTCAATCCCTTAAGAGATGGGATGGAATAAAAGGATGCAGTCTTGCCAGGATCACCCTGGGCGATCATGGGAAGCTGGCGCCGAAGAAATATCTGGCGATGACCAGGAAAAACCTACGTTCAACAGTAGGATTTCTGACTGGCCTCTGTCAACTTAGGAAATACCTCCATACTATGGGGCTAGTGGACACACCTCTATGCAGGATGTGTGAACAGGAACATGAAACTGTCAGGCATGTCTTATGCGAGTGTCCGGAGTTATCGCCAATAAGAGAGTGTGTGTTCGGTGAGTCTTGGCCTACACCTGCCGATATAAAGGAGATGTCTCCTAGTGACCTGTCCACCTTCCTGGGAAGGACAGGATGGAAGTGATCTAGGAGGACAACTTCTCGGGAGGATTTACAATGGGTTACATGTGGCCTAAGTGCTGTGAGCCTACACTCACCCTCCCTACTATACAGATACAGATTGCAATCACAAGGTAATTGCCTTAATACCTTGAGCTTCTTACGTAGAGCTTCATCAAGCTACAGAACTCGCTCCAAAACGGATAATAGGCTTTCTTAGAAGCCTAGATCCCTTGGACCAAGATAAAGAGACCAATATATAGATGTAGATAAAAATCTTATAGGCATGTGGTAATGCCAGCCAGACCAATCGACCCCTTTGTAGTCTAATCTAATCGTGTTGTATCAGCCAAACGTAAAATCTTAGCTCAATCCATAAAGAGATGGGATGCAGCTTTGCCAGGATCATCCTGGGCGACCCTGGGAAGCTGGAGCCGAAGAAATACTTGGCGATGACTGAGGAATTCTATGTTTAACAGTAGACCTATCCACCTTTCTGGGAGGACGTATAATGGGTCGCATGTGGCCTAAACTCTACAGATACATATACAGAAACTGTGTGTGTTGAGGTCTGCTTTTTATTATTATTTAATTTAAAAAAAAGTTTGGTTTGATGAGTAAATATAGAAATTATGTGTGGCAATTTGTTTTATTACATTAACCATATGTGTACAGATAAAATGCAGAAAATGTGACAAGACAGACTAAATACGCTTAAGCAGTGGCAGAGGTGAATTTTAAATAATTCCATTTTTTTATAAAAAGGTAGAACGTGTCGCGGGACACACGGTAGGAACTTTAGTTCCTTTTAAGAAAAAATTATGTAATACATCTGACGTTATAGATAAACAATTTTCATATTCTTTGGTGGATGAGTAGTAAGCATACCAGACTCTCACGCGGTAGACCCGGGTTCGATTCCCCGTGAGGAAATTTTTTTTAATGTTAATTTTATTTTTAAATAATTATTCTGCTTGATATTAATAACGACAACAGGTAGACGTTTGAAATATTTAGCAGAATATTCATTATTGAAGATAATGTTACGGTACCCTTCATGAGGGAGTCCGACTGGCAACATCTACTTATAACAGCATCGTATATTTAAAAGGGGAAACCGTAGCATTGTACAAATTGTACATTTAAGAACTGTACGTTTATCACAAAAAATTAGTAAAGACATAAAATTGAATTGGTACGATTATGGATAAAATTGTTGAACATTTTTAATTTCAAGTTTTATTTATTTTACAGTAAGTATATTCAAATATAGATTTTTTCTTGAATGGATCGTAGAAAAAATATAATGTTCGACTCGTGTGGATTGTCCATATCCACACTAGCTGCACAAACTACTATTCTGCACAGTTTACAAAATGGAAATGTAGGCCATCAGTAAACTAAACGGATATGATTTCATATACATCCTAGAACGTATATGAAATCCACCAATCAGCATTCAAGTTTAGTAACCGTCATTCATCTTTTTTCAATTTAAAAGAAACGTCAAAATAACTTATCAAAAAAAGTTTCTCATAGAAGCGCACTGGATCAAGAATATTCATTTACAAAGATAAACTTAAAAGAAATAGGTAATCCGTACAAATTACCAACAAATACTTAAAACAGAATAAAATGGGTATTTAAGGGGACCTCAGATTTTATAAAATTATGTAATAGGTACATCCGACGTTATAGATGAACAATTTTCATATTTCTCAGCGGTCGAGTAGTAAGCAATCCAGACTCTCACGCCGTAGACCCGGGTTAGATTCCCGTGACAAAGTTTTTTTTAATTGTTACTTTTATTTTTAAAAATAATTATTCTGCTTGATAATAATAACAACAACAGGTAGACGTTTGAAATATTTAGCAGAATATTCATTATTATAGATAATGGTACGGCACCCTTCATGAGGGAGTCCGACTGGCAACATCTACTTATAACAGCATCGTATATTTAAAAAATGAAACCGTAGCATTATACAAATTGGACATTCAAGAACTGTACGTTTACCACAAAATTAGTGGAAACGTAAAATTGAATTGTAAAATGTTTAATTTGAAGTTATAAGTATTACAGTTTATAGAAATTTTTATTTTCTAGATTTTTTCTCAAGTGGGTCGTAGAAATAATATGCTGCTCGACTCGTGTGGATTGTCCATATCGCACTTGAACGATTGAGCACTCCGCCCAAGGCGTCGTGCTCAAACTTCGTCCTCGTGCGATATGGCCATCATATCCACACTAGTTGCACTAACTACAATTTCTTTCAAAATATGCCCTTTTACATTTAAAAACAACCTGCCAAATGTCAAATCAATTTATCCATCCATTTTAAAGTTATCGAATTAAAACATTCAAGTTTTCAAAATTTCAACACCCTGTATTTCGAAAAGTAAATGTGCTAGACCCCTTAATCGCGCAAAAAAAATTATGGAAATAATAGTGAAAATTTATTCGAACAAATTCAAGTAGATAACCAGCACTGCGAATACCAGCTTTGCATAGAATTTAAATATAGCATCGGTGGTTCAGTGGTAGAATGCTCGCATTGCACGCGGGCGGCCCGGGTTCGAACCCGGCAGGAGCATATTTATTATTATGAATCGCTGCTTCGTAAACGAGAGAGACTAAGGAGACACAAGCACGCAAGCAAGGCACATAACGAAGCAACGTAACATAACGTAGCGTAACGTAACGCGTGACGGTCAAACATTACCTGGCGTAAAGAACTAAAGTTCCAAAAAAAATTGAGGTCATTGTTTTCTATAACGACATTTTCATTTTAGTGAAACGGGATGTTAGCACCCACTTTAAACAAGATCCAAAGACAGATAATCATCCTAACTGTAATTTTTTAAATCATTTTCCTTCTAGCGGAACCCATATAGTTAACAATTTTTTATCATTTACCGTTTATTAAGTACGATTTTTTTTATATGAAATATATGGAATAAGAAACTTTTCTTTTAAAAAATAGTTATTTATGTAACTAGTGTGTAAAGTAGCCTTTTTTTTGACAATCACATGAGTCGAAAAAAAGGTCTTTACACACGAATTGCATACAATATTTTTTCTACTAGCGAATATTTAATTAAAATACAAAAGTTTAATAGTAATTTTCTTTACGCACTAGTGCGTAAAGAAACATACTTTACGCACTAGTGCGTAAAGTAATTAAAATTTTTCTTTAGAAGAGTCTTTTTATAATAATCTAAAATAACATCATAGTTTTCTAAAAATATTCAATTCCTAAATATAAAATACAATTGCTTACTCTAGGTATAGTCGGAAGATCTCAATTTAAATTTTAAATGTCAGATTCAATTCAATTAACAATAATTATTAGGTTACTTTACCGAATTCTATAGGTTTCTATCTCCAATTTATGAAAAAAACTTGGATTTAAAATCCGTTTATCATACCTATATTTTTATAAGACTAGATATCTATAACTACATACATATTGGAATTTTTTCTTTACGCACTAGTGCGTAAAGTAAAACTCTTTACGCACTAGTGCGTAAAATAAAGTTTTACGCACTCGAAAATGTGTCTAAAGTACGTACTTTACACACGGTAGTAGAAAAAATGCATTTTGAGTACGTCGCTGTGCATATAGTTTGATATTAACAACATAAATGGGTTGCATTTAGTGAACTAAGTAATTCCATTTAGGGTAACCGGTCGTGGCACACTTTTTATTCATCGAATCACTTAGTTTGATTCGACTTTTTTTTAATCTAAATACTAAATACGTTGCGTTTTAGAAGGAAAGATTCCTAAGATGTTACATTTTTGTTGTTATCACAGAACACAGCAGTGCAGTACCGAGTGACAAAAGCGGATCTAGACTATTTGGAAGTTTTTATTCGATCAGCGTGACATTTGTATGCCAAAGTTTCGTGTTTCATTTAGAGAAAATCACACAAATTATGACTCGTTGAGGCGGAAGTTTATACAAACTATACAGAAATCCGCATAAAATGCTATAACTTACGCCAGCGCGGAGGAACATTTCATTACAGATAGTCAAAAGCGCTCTTATCGTGAGGGTTCAAAGGTCACTAACCATATGAATCAAATCAGAAGACACAGAGGTTACCAAAATGTGAGATTACAAATATACCCGGAGAAAATAATGATGGTTGATGTTTCCTGGACACTGGTTGACGAATTTCCACTTTTTCATTTATTCTCGAAATAATCTATCAAGTTAAGTACCATTTTTTTTTTCTTGAGGATGTAAAATACCGAGAAATTGCTTCTTATTATTCATATTGTCACTTTGAATTGTCAAAGTGACATCTCTGACATTTAAATAAAAACTTCGCTGGTGAAAGACTTTTTAGAATCGCTGAAAACTAAATACATATCCTTTTTTCTCCCGTCAAAATTGCATAAGTCTGTCTTATTCATCTTACGGATTTTATTTGGAAGTTATGATTAAACGCAATAAAAGAAAACAAAAACGGTTAGTATGTATTTGTTGAATAGTATGACCCGCATGATAAGACTGCATTTGACTATACCCACTTTTCCGCCGTCCTGAGAGTCCCAGCCCTAAACCTCCTTAAATTAATTGTGTTCTTTTACGAGATTTTGAAAATATTTACCTTTTCAAAGTGGCTCACTTTTTTTGAAGTTTTTTCACGAATATCTTTTATTGCTCTACATCGATTTGAAGTTATTGAACTCATTGAATAATTCATCACGTGTACCTACTGTTAACAATATTATTACAAAAAAGTGTAACGGTTTGAATCGTGTTTTAAAAAAATGCTTTATTACTAATAATTTTAACACCTACTTCAACATTGATTTGAATCATAGTTTCACCCACACTGTTACAAACAAGGTAATCGTCTACCGAAAATAATAATGACATCATTATTGCATAAATATAATAATTATTGTCAATAATTTTCAAGTCCGATCTACCTATTAAATTCACTATTATTATTTTTATTTTACTGATAAAGGTAATAAAATTCACGATTTGTACGTGTATTCTTCATCCTTAGGTAAAGTTAAAAAGTATGTTGGAGCACGTTTTAACGTTCACAGGTGAGGCTAGAAAATTTTCAATTACATTTTTCTATTTATTCATGAATATAAAACAAAATAGATGATAATGAGCAACTGGATAGAGAACTGACTTTCCGGAGTATTTTAGACAATAAAGAGTATACTATTGAGAATACAAACGAAATAAGCTACTTAGGAATTACTATCAATAACAGAAATGATGAGTCAGAAGAAATTAAAACAAGAATAACGAAGGGAAACAGGAGCGCAGGAGCACTATTGAAGTGGATAGAAGCAGTAGAAAAGGACCTAGAGCTGTTGAACTTTAATAGATGGGAAGAGGTGGCAAAACATAAAAGAGAATGGAGGAAAATAGCCAATCAAGCCTTAGGCCTTCATGACCTGTAGAGCTGTTATATATATTTTTCTATTTATAAATCTTTCCAAGCCCTGGTAGCAGAAAGGTATTTTCTTTCCGTTCAACAAGTTTTTGTTCTATTTTCGTTGTTTTTTGTAGGTTAATTTCATTTCGATAATTTACTATGTATTGTTCTTTATACTGTCAGTTTCCAGTGTTTGGGAGGAAGTTGTAGATTTTACCCAAAATTAAATGCAAAAGCTTAAGCACGTGTTCCCCTCCATTTGATCTATTTATTAATTTTGGTTTTGGTATTAATTTAGTTCAGTACAAATATAACTAAATTTGACTTCATAAAAGAACACCACTTCAGCCAGTACTGATTGTTCAAATTGATGGTATATACGAGGAAGGTTTGAATTTAAAGGGATTTGGGACAGTTGTTTTATTTTAATCTTCTTCTTCTTTTCTTGTTCTTTCTGCCCTTTCATGATGTGGATTCCATGTCCTGTACCCATTCCTCCCATGCCTTTCTGTCTCTTGCTAGGTTTTTCATTTCGGCTATGGTATTTCCTCTTTCCAAACTTATCTCTTGTATTTGGTGTAACCATTTCCTTCTAGGCCAACCCCTTTGTTTTTTGATCGGTTTTCCAATCTCCATTATTTTCGTAGTTGACCTATTTGGTTTCATTCTTACCATATGACCAAAAATCAAAAAGTTTCAATACTGGATATAGTGACAAGTTTAAGTTTGACCAATATTCATGTGGAAATGAGTCAAGCTATAGAGGTTTATCTAAATGAGTTCATGCTCAAGTTTCAAAAATCTTATTGAAAAACGGCATTAGCAGAAATACATTGCTTGTAAAATTTAAGTTTTTTGAGGTTCTTAATTCATTTCGTACAATAGCAATATTAGGATCAACAAAAATAAATAAAAATAACCCACATATTTGTATAGTCCATCATAAAACGGACACTTCAAAGGTTAAAATATACATATACAAGGATATTAAAATTGGAGGAAATAAAAAGTATTAGGTGAAAATCTTTTTTTTTAATGTGGATATTCACTCAGAAGCAACAACTACTCCTCAGGCTATGTGCCACTTCCAAGTTAAACGGGGTTGGTATATCTGCAGCCTATAATCAACTTCCTCTTCTCCAGCTTTCAAAGATAGCATTCACAGTTAAATATTTTGGAGTTCGATAATAAAAGCTTTTAATAAACGCACTCCAGTATATCCCTCAGTGTTTCTATGTCAATGATTAGATCATCAGCTGTCGTGATCCGTAATTGACGGTTACACACGTAATGCGTTCAATTAGGCCGATTAAATATCTCAAGGTGTGTGGGTGTTCATTAAAATTTTCGGTCAACCACTTCATAATATTTTAACTGTAAATAGACACTCTCAAAAATTGAACACATCTGTTGGTGGTATTAATCATTGATTAATATTAGACGTGATATATTGAAAGTGTGATAAATAATTCGTTTAGTTATTAGGTACTATCTAATGGTAGGTATTTTGGAAATAAAAATTTCAATTTTTAATTATAGTTTTCAATTACAAGGTCATCATGAGAGTGAGTGTAGCGTAGTTGAAAAATTAGCCACTGAGTACAGTCTAAGTTCACAAGTAAAACGGTTAACGACACTGTTTTTTATTTCACACCAAGAAAACATATATAATAATTATTAACACTCTTCATTAGCAGAACTTGCTCTTGTACATGTATAAGTTAAAGTCAAAAAAGTATATAATGGTATATAATATAAACAGTTAAAGATAAAACGTAATTAAAAGAAATAATTAAAAAAAAAATACTCAAAATACAATTTTTTTAAAAACATTTTCGAATATAATTATTATAATATAAAAAGTCTCATTTAATCGGGACATTTGCACGTACGTATTAATAAGAAAAATTAGCCCACTTTGTCAACCATATACTGGCGGTTAACGTGTTGGATAAAGGGATAATCATATTAATCAATTTTAAAATTTATAAGCAATTTCGACCAAATATCAAAATACATCACTTAATGTCAAAAAAATACTTACCAGCTCTGAAAATTTCATGGCATCCATCGCACCTCGAAGCGAACTGTTGATCGTAGCAGTTTCCGCAGTAGATTCTATCACCCTTCGATCCGAATTGCTTGTCCACTAATGATTCTCCACAAGTGGTACAGAGGAAGCAGGCTTCGTGCCAATGCTTGTCTTTGTAGGACAAATCCTGAAATAAAAGGGAAATATTCGAATATATATCGAGTGACTCTTTTATATTTCTAAAAGGAATTTTAAAAATATTAGCTATATATATACAAATTCGGCAAATATTAATCTTCCATATTATGTAGAATCTCATATACAGAGTGCGAGCAGTCTTTTCGAGACATACGATTTACACAAGTACAACAAGAAAAATATGAGAAAATCTACTTGAGAGAGAGAGAAGAATAATTGTTCGAATTCAGCGATGGGCGTGTTTTCAGTTCCAGCTACCAATCTGATATGAAAGCAGCGTTGCCAGTTTAGAATGTTTGATACTTTCTCAGGAATAAATAACTTATTTTGCATCTAACTTTTAATACGGGATAACGCCGTATTTATTGGGAGAAATTCGAGATTGGTAATATTATTGGCTTTTGAAAAATAAGTGAGATCAACACAGATAATATAGTTCAAGTAAATAAATGGACAAATTAATACTACTACAAAATGTGCAGGCGAGCCTTGTCCACAACCTTTTTCAATGGATGTCTGCTTGTGTCTCCAGGGGCCATAACAGGGACTCCGAAGATTCGCCTGCGTAGTACAGCCCAGTGTGGGCACTCTAAGAGAACATGGACTGACGTTTCGTCAGTCATGCCGCAACCCCTACATAGGGAACTTTCATCTACTCCTAAGTTGTGAAAGTGTTTCCTCATACAGCAGTGCCCTGTTAGGAGTCCTGCTATCTTCCTTAGCCTAATCCTTGGTAATGGTAGTTCAGTAGCTGCCCTGGCGTGTCCATCAGTCCATCCCTTCAGTAGAAGTTTGGATTGTCTAGGACCGTGCAGAGCATTCCAATGAGCGAGGTGCTGATTCCTCAGCCACTTTTTCGTCTCCTTGCGTATTTTTTGTTTTGTTAGGCCCAGGGTCGGGCCCGGGCCGCAGAAAGGAGCTGCCGCCCCTTCCGCAGCCAGTGCATCCGCCATCTCGTTGCCTTCAAAACCAGAGTGGGCTGGAATCCATTCTAGCCGCACCACGTTCCGCCTTGCAAGATTAGCAAGTCGTTCTTGACATTCGTTAGCAAGTCTTGAGTTGCTGGTATACCCACTCAGGGCTTTGACTGTCGGAGTATATGGTTATGCGTCGATCCACATAACCTCTGTCTAGGTTTATCTGCGCACATTCCAAGATAGCATATATCTCGGCCTGATATGCAGATACACCATCACCCAATGGTACACAAACTTGTGTTCTTGGGTTCCTGGAGTAAATTCCAGCCCCTGATCTATCACCGGAGCATGAGCAATCTGTGTACCAGACGGTCCCATTAGGCTGTGTATTCCTCTCTTTTTCCCAGGACTCTCTATCCCGGATCATGGCCCTGTGTGGGGTAGCGAAGTAGTACTTACGCAGGCATTCATCAGCCGCTCGAGCCAGAACTGGAATATCTTCCAGGAGCCGGAGCTTCTTGACGTGCCTGCACTCTTCCCCTCTTCGCACGTATCCCAGCCGTTTCAAGCGCAGAAAAGCCCTCCCCGCCTCAGCCTCGATCACATGGTGGAGAGGCCGAAATAGACAAATTACAATCTGCATTAAATAAAATCACATTGCTTTCGATTTAACAATTATTGGTATTTAACATGGTTGCCGAAAAAAATTGGGAATAACTTTTACAAATAAGTACATTTGGCAACAGCGGTTAAAATAGGGGGGCACTGAACACACTCCCATCGCTGACTGCGTACAATAATTCTTCTCTCTTTTTCAAGTAGTTTTCCTCATATTTACCTTGTCGTACTTGTGTAAATCGTATGTCGCGAATAGACTTTTCGTAATTTGTAGAAGCCAGCAGTGAGCAATATAAATTAAATTATACAGAGTGGCCCAAAAGTCTGGAAACGGCCAATTATCTCGTAAATTGCTAGTCCTAATTGTACAAAATTTGGGGTACACCTGTTTTGGGATACATAGATTCTAGATTAAATCTTTGCAATGTTGCCAAATTTGATGTTTCTTTTATATTATCAGTAACTTTGGTTTTACAAATTCATCACCCTGTATATTCAGTCATTATTAGAATCTTGCATTCAATACGAGTTTAATCATATTATGGAAGTAACTCTTACGATTTTATTTAGAATAGAAGGTCTTAAATACATAAAACAGTACAAAATATGTAGATTTGAAGAAATTTAAATGTTTAAGGCTGTGATTTTGTTAATTGGGCCATTATTTACGAAGGAAATTCAACTTCGAATAAATTTGAACTTTTGCTTAGAAATGAAATTGATCCTACACTGGGAAACTTGTTTAGAGCCAATTTTAATCGAATATTATTTCAGCAAGTTGGAGCTCCAGTTCATTTTGGTGTAAATGTTCGGCGTTATTTAGATCAGATATTTCCCGGACGATGGATTGACAGACGGGGTAGAATTGAATGGCCTCCACGTTCACCGGATTTCAATACTAAAGATTATTCTTATTGGGGATACTTGAAAATTCAGTCTACAAATAGAAGTTGCCAGACTTATGTTTTATGTATTTCAGACCTTCCAAAACTACATAAAATCATAAGTGTTACATATGGTTGAGCTCGTATTGAATAGGAGATTCCAATAATGACTGAATATACAGGATGATGAATTTAAAAAAGCAAAGTTACTAAAAATGCAAGATAAACGGCAAATCTGGCAACATTGCAAATAACAAATATGGAATCTCCGTATCCTAAAATAGGTATAGGTACCCCAAATTTTTTACAATTGGGACTAAGAATTTACGAGATAATTAACTGTTTCCAGGCTTTTGGGCCACTCTGTATATGTCCAAGAGGAAACAGCATACTCCCTCTCCTTGAAACGACCACTTCTTTAGACATTGTCTCTCTGTTATTCTATAGCTTCCTCTCTTCCACTCACAAAATGGCTTCACGGGACATAATTATTTACCGAATCTGTCTCATGGCCCTCGACGAGTTAAATTAAGAATTTTTCTTACCTTGGAGTCTATACCAATGATTCTACTGCATTTTTCGCAAGCATTGGCGAAGACGGATTCGTAGCAGGAGACGCAGTAAGGGTGTTCGTCACGAAGCACATAACGTTGTCCAGTAAGACTCTCGTCGCATTGCCAACAACAGAAATGTTGACCGTGCCAATCTTTGTTCATCGCCTTCGTGTATTCTCCACTGAAAATTAACTAAAATAAAAAATGTATACATTAATCTTGGTTTGTCTCTCTAACCAAATTCGTGCTACACAAAAAAATTAAACTGGTAAGTCTCGATTATATTGAGCAAGTATACAAGATGCTAATTGGCAAATTTACTTTCTCCTTCTCACATACTTCGAACCTAACTGAACAAATGTTATACTACATCAAACATGACCTACGTTGTCTAACAGGCTTACGAACTAGCCAGCATGTTCTCAATCAAATATAGTAAGATTTGGACAGGTTGGAAGATCCGACGTTTTGCAGGGTCTCTCTCGTCCTGATCATTTACCAAATAAACTAATCGGTTTTGTTGAGAAGCAAGTAGCAGTTGAGGGGCTGATTAGACCCACTTACCATAAAATTAACCTAACCTAATGTCACAGAAAAGATACCAAAAAACAATGTTTGATAAACGTGTTAGAAGGGCTGCGCGAAGAATTATTGAAACTTTTGCAATCAGAACAATATCCAACTAAAAGATTATGGTTGGTGTAGTACAGGTTCCAAACTTACTTTAGGCTTTAGAAAACGTACGAGAACAGGTAATTTAATGTACTACTAATACTTTTCTGATTTGTGCTTCAATCGCTCCTACACGTTTAGTACTCAGAAAAGTTGAGTTAAATCTTTGTGGGGGTTACATAAATAGAATTCCTCGACTTGCATTGGCATTTGGGCCAGCACTCCACTCGATTACTGGAATGGTAGTTCACACCACAAATGTGGGAGTAGAGTACAATAAGCCAATAGGCTGCAGTGCTCGCGGCATCAACGGCTTCCAAAACACACACAAAAAAATGGTAGTTTACACGAGAAGAGGACTAGGCTCTGGTAGCTTGTACGAGCGAGTTGAACATTATGTGTGTAACCGTCATTATACTTGAATCAGTATAGCAATCATATGGTTCAGGTATACAGTACGGTAAAGATTCAAGTGAAGATTTTATTAACTCGATCGTGGCAAACAGTGGAAAGTCGAGTTACGAAGAGAGTCGAGTGGTAGTGCGAGCAACATATACCACATTTGTCCAATTTAAACACCCTCAGCTGAAATCTAATTTAAAATCAGTGCTGACCCCAGTCATTGGACCCAGTTCACTAGTCCGAGTTACTCAACTAATGTAAACCTGGCTTAACGCACTAGCTACTGACCCGCTTATAATCTCGCTATGTAGCAGCTCGTAAATCAGCGCAATGTAACCGAGGCTTTAGACAATTGTACATATTGAGGCTTCTTCATTTGGGATATCAAGATAATAGTTGAATAACTTATAAGTTTAAAAAAAATACTTTTCAAAGAGCAGACCGTTCACTAAGAAGCAACAACTCTGGCTATATGCTACGACGGACATTAAATTACCCTCTAAGTTAAACAGACGTTATAATAATATTTAAATATTATCTTTGACATCTATTGAAACCACACTTTACTAAAATGACAATTATTTACAGGAAACTGTAATTAAGTAAAATTAATTAATGTTTATCCTGAAAAAACTAGGATAAAAAACTAACAAAAAGTATTAATTAATATAATGTCAAAATGCAACAAAAGTAATGTTAGTAACAAACAGAAAAAATCTTATAACAATACACCGGCAAACAGCCATTTTGGCGTCAACGATTTTTCAAATATTCTTTGGTACTGTTTGTCTATCTGATCTAGTTTTTGAACGTTACTACTATTTCTATATTGACTCCGTCTGCTGGTTACAAGAAAAACAATAAAAATACAGAGTTAAATATTTATTTAGAAAAGTAGGTTTACATGTATATACCAGACAGAAGATCTGTTGTGTCCCCTTCTTCCTAGTTTTTGAGAAAAATCTCATAAACTCCTTCCAGTCATATTTCTCGAGTTAATTATGGGATAATTGTAGACTTAACTTTGGACAAGACTTCTTTTTTATCCAGTAGTTTCCTAGGTATTTCGCCTTGCATTCCGTAAATATGTAAAAGGAGGTATTTTCTTCCATTTCACATAATCTACATTCTTCTTGTTCCTCTTTTTTTCCACCTGTCAAATCCACAGTCTTACTCGCTTGTGCATTTTTTGCTTTAAGCCTTTACTAGATCTGATTATCTCTTTTTTTTCGCTTTTCCTTTTTTTTTAAATAGTATTGATGATGCTGATACCACAAAAGTGTCTTTCAGTCCCTCTCTTTGCTAGTTCACCTGATATTTCGTTTAATTAGGTATATTCCAGTTTATCCTAGAGATCACAATATAGTGGCGAAGTTGTTCTTGTTCAGCTCATTTAGTTTTTCCATGCATTCCCATAGAGTTTACTTGGACAGTTTCGTGAATACACCAACAGTAGTCGGCCATCATATGGCTATTCCATCTCCCTTGGTATCGATATCCCATAGTTTCAATGTCACCGACCCAACACTGCAGTGGAACGCCTCTCGTTACGATAATTACAGTGTCGAACGCGGTTAGTAGACTCCGTTTCACATAAGAAAAAGCCACCCAATTCACATCCACAAAACAATACTAATGTCAAGTTGACAGAGTAGTGGTAGTAAAATGGCGAAACCGATACCACTTTCATGACAGGCGTAGCGACTCCTCTTAATACTAGCTCCATGGTTTCATGCCATTGGTTGTGTTTGAAACAATAATTTAATGTCGAATATTTTCAGACGCTCAGCTAGTAAATCTGTGAGTGTTTAATTTGATCTAAAACTATGCCTTCTAAAAAACTTGTTGGTGTAAAAGGAAGAATAATCCACAGTCAACGCAGACATATTTTAATTATGTGTTAACCTACAAAATGGAAAACGTTACGCTGCTAATTTGAAGTTGAATGTCAATTTTACAATATGGCGCCCGGTTTTGACAACAAGTTCGCACATACGACTGCAACCTCACGTGGTTTCTTTTTATATGAAAATCTACTTGGATGGGTGACCACTGGGTAATCACCGTCACGCAACCTGCAGCGAAGCACTTTAGACTACTAGGGTGAAGTAGCATATCACAGCTTGCAGTCGTTATACCAATAAAATGAGCACAAGGTATAATGTAGATATGTCGTCTTTCGGAAGAGGCGTGAAGCCAAGGTCCCGAGTCCATGGATCCTATTACTGGTTGGAACACTAGTAGGTTCGGCAAAATTTCTGTTTAGGGGTAGTTTGCTCCCGGCGTCGGGTTTGTATTGTATGTATGTGGAACCTTGTTGATTACACAGTTGAATAATTTACTGGAAACTGTTATTTATTAATAACTTTATTAATTAACGTTTGTCTTTTTATAAAATTTTTCTTATTTTATTATGTCACTGATACTAAAAGGAATTTCAGAAAACTTCCCAAATATTAAGTATTTTTATAAACACTGCAACGCTGACATTAAAATATTTGCATAAAATACGAAAATATATTCGATTGAATTTTTGGCCAGCAGTCTGGCTGTTAATTCTAAAAATAATTTCGTACGTGATTCAAACGTTACTTGATCATTATACAGATTATAATTAAATGTGATATCCATTATCAATTAATTGAAGTTTTTGTGTTTTTAGATAAATTTTGTTGGTCTAGGTATATACAGGAAGGCTGAATATTAATAGGTATAATTGACTGAACGCTTTTCATTAAGAGCTCTCGTTAAATGATGGATTTTGATACATAAACATAAAGTACCTGGGTACCGAGATGTGAGGCATTGAAAGAATAAAATTGAAAATATGTATAAAACCAAAAATGGCTTCTTATTCTATGAATTTGTGCAAAAAAGGGGGTGATTGTCCGTATGAATGTATGACAAAATATTCTGTCCAGCCCCTTCCAAGATATTACCCCTAAACGATGCCGAATGAGTTTGATTACTCAAGTTTGAAACAAATGAAAACTCAATTTCACTCAGAATCTTTTAGGTGTGATATCTCCGAAAGTGGTGAGCTGAGAAAATGTGGTCACAGGAAAGACCCATCATAACTTTATGCGGGCAATCACCCGATTTTTTGGCATGAATTTAGAAACCCACTGTATATTTTGAAAAGTTAGTTCATCCTCTATCCAAAAATGTTATTGTTTTTAAATTTGTTGCAAAAATTAAGATGAAAAAATGAATAATCTGATTGCCGAAATTCTCCAAAACTTATTCACCATTTAGATCTTGATAATGAGAAAGTAAGAAAAAACTATAACATTTTTTTTAAGTTTAGAATGTCCTTTAGCTTCAGAACTTCAATAAGATATATCACAAGATCCTACTACCTATTTAAAACAAACATTTCTGATGACTTTGTCTCTCGGCAATGTGAACACAAATTTTCATTTTGTTTCGTCTTCATAATAGAGTAAGATCCCAGAGCGATAACACATGTCATAACTTATTCTCAAATAGATGGAATGTTACGTTCTCAGTTGCATCTCGTGTGTAATTTTTTGTGGAGCTTTAAAGCATCTGACAAAAGTTTTCGTCCATCGAAAGTGTCTGACACTTATGATATTACTTTAGAATATTATTTTACAAAACATATATAAAAATCAGACATACAGATTTAAGTGAAGTAACTCTTATTTTCAGTTACCTTTCTCACCTGATACCTGCCCAACTGCCCTTAGGCTAGACAAACACACAGGTATTCAAAGCACATGAGATGCTACTGAGAACATTTCATGTATTTGAAAATAAGTTATGTCTTATCGCTCTGGGATCTTGGACTATAAAGTTACCCGCATGTTTAAATATTAAAAACAAGCCAGCACAACTCTGTGAATTCTTAACTTCTTAACTAAAATGGTA